>ML864312.1:19473-42021 GCA_009831015.1 Picea engelmannii | reverse complement strand
GGTTAAATTTAATAGGAGTTATTGAAGAGTTTGGTTAGGGTTTTCTGCAGCCCTAATGGCTGTAGGTTAAGTTTGTAACAAAAACAAGAAATACTTGGAGAAATGAAAATCCCTAGTGGCTCAAACAAGCATTTATATCATATATTTGATTCCACTAGGAACAACTTCAAAATCACGAAATTTCATGTTTCCCAAAGCAAAATTTTTATATCTCCAATGCAACAAATTATGACTAGTTCCTTTACTGATTGGTTTAATGGAGTCAATAAAATAAATAGCTAAAGGTACTACCTCCTTGGGGGTGTAAATCCTCTTACTCCCCAAGGAAAGTATCCCTAGCTAGGGTTTAGGCTAAGAGGGTGTATGCACTTATAATTCTATTAGAAAACCCTTGTTAAACTAATAAAATTTAATCATAAAGTGATGGAGGCTAAGGTGGGGGTGTATTCCCTTATACTTCCCACCTATCTCTAGAAAAATAACCTTGTCTTGAAACAAAATGATAATACAATGCAAAAAATTCTTACCAATTCAAGGAAAATGCTAAGATAAACCACCACAATAGCAAAGAAGAGCCTTCCAAGGCTAGATAATCACTTCCATCAACCAAATAACCAAGAAAGTAGCCATACACAAGAGAAAAAGAGAGAAATAGATAAAGGTAGCAAAAATTTCAGTCCAAGTACCTCTCTAAGATGGGAGAGTTATGTTATGAAATGAGATCTTATGATCTCTATTTATACAAATGGTATCCAAATTAGTTTATCCACATAATTTTAGGGTAAAAAAAAAAACTACGGTTCAACAACCCTAATATTGCCCCTTTTACAAAATAATAATAAAAATTTCACTTAAAATTTACTTTTACACAAAAAGAAACCCTAACTCAAGGGGATGTCACCCCTTTAAGGGACGTTTTGACACTAGGAGAAATTCGTTGGTGCTAGAGGAGTGTAGTTAGGCTTCCCAAAGCCACATGTAAATCATCCAAGTCATTTTATTCATGCTAAAATCCTCATTCTCCTAAAAACTTCCTTGTGCCAATGAATGATAACCTCACCACCAAACCCTATCCCTCCTAGGTGATGTCATGCCTCCAAAGGTAACGTTTTGCCTCTCATGGGAAAAATATTTGCCATGTGAGGGCTAGGTTATGTTGTCCACAATGTCTTCTAGGCCTCCAAAGGTATGTCTCTCTCATCCGGCATGTGGGCCCTTGGCATCCACCTGTGGGATTCAAGCCTCATGTAAGCCCAAGCTAGGCTTGTTCCTCCAAAATTGTCCACCAACTATATCCTTCAAAGACAAATAAACACGCCCTCCAAGGATCTCAAGTCAAAATATCATGACAAGTAAATCAAGTCAATAAATGAGCCACCTAATCATGTGGATCAAGGATTACTCTTTCAAACAATTAAGTGCTCAAAGACATTATGGGACTTGCCAAGATTGGATATGGGAGGGTTGACGAGGTGTCCTATTGGGTAGATCTTTCCCTAGTTCAAGGAGTGTTTCCAAGAGATCCCTCTCTAAGCCATGTAAAGTGGATGAATTGGTTAAGGGTCAAGACTCAATGGGCATGGGGTTCATGAAATACAAGGGGTTGTAGTGTCTCATTCATGGGTGCCTTTGTAGAGGGTGTGTGGCACCTTCGTTTGCAATGCGATTTTTCCAAGCCATCATTTTTCCATTCTTTTCTTTCATAATATAAGGACAAGTTGAAGGCCACTGTCATGGCAGGGTGTCCAGATAATGACAGTGTCACTCAAAAATACCTAGCAGAAGTGATAAGGTTGGCTCGTGATGGGACCCCCTTTCTCTCAACCATGCAAATGAGAGCCATTACCTTGGCTTGGTGACTATATGATGGTAATTCCATACCACTAGATATCCATGATCATGATAGGTTATTTCGTGTTGAGACCTCCTATCCTCCAACTAACCCTTTAAGGATTCATAATAATTATTCTCATGGGTCCCCCTTTTCTTACATATAAGAGTTTCATTTCTTTCTTGGGGGATTACCTGGGAGAATCATCTGGAAGGTTTATATATAGGATTTTATCTTTTAACCAACAACAATCCCTCTGGGCCTTCAACCCATTCTTCCCATAGAATGAGGGACAACCCCTTCTTGGGTCAATACACCCTAAAATACCAAGAGACAAGGAAACAAGGGGATAATAGTGATGGAAAGTGGTAAGTATGGCTAGGAATGGTACGATGTCTCTTCAAGGGAGTTCCTAGTAGCAAACCAATTCCTGAGGAAGACCACTTACTAGGGCACAATGTCAACCACCAAGGTGAAGTAGGGAAAAGGCATAATGTCCAAGAATATGTCATGAAATCTAAAGCAATCTAAGACACAACATACTCAAATGTCTCAAATATTGAAATGAAACTCACCATAATACCTGACTTGTATCTCATGGAGCAAGGCCTAGTGCCTCTTGGAATCCAACTGGTGTGATACTACTGGTCATGTAGTCTCTCGACATTATATATATGCAACCTGAGGGCCTCAAGACATAATCTCCTTAGTCATCCCAAGAAATGGGGATAACATGATGCATTGCTTCTCTTAGATTATATATTAGTATGTGCATTACTCATTCATTTTGTTGTGATTAATATATTTTCTCATTCTTTCTCTCATTATTCTCTCTCTCTCTCTCTCAATTTTATTGCAAGTTTTATGTGATTTTCTATAGCTAGGTTTTTTGTGAATGGTTTTAGGGTTTTCACCCAAAATTCACATGGTATCAAAGCCCATAGGTTTTTATAAGCAAGAAGCATAGGCATTGTTTTGTAGGTTTGGGAGGAGATTTAGTTAGGAAGGATGGAATCAACACAGGTTATTCTTTTCACACCATACCATTATTTTGATTGGAAGCCAAGGATTATGCATCATCTCATGAATCGAGGTTTATACCGATCAAAAATGGCTACAAAGGCTGAACCAACATCAACAATCGAGAAATCCGAGCATTTCAACCGCATGGATGAGGCCAATGGTCTTCTTTCCATGTCAATATCTCCAAATTTATGGTTTCATATTGATGCTTGTACTACTCCGAATGGGATTTGGAACACACTCGTTGGTATCTTTGGAAAGAAGGACGAGATGAGAGGTAGAGTTGAATTCTTTAGATCCGAAAAGATTTGATAATATTCAGGACTTATTTACAAAGTTCAAATCCAATCTTCTTAATTTAAAGAGATGCGGTGTTGACAAATCTACACAATAAAAGTATCTTGTTCTTTCAATTTTGGAAAAACATGGTCTGAAATATTTTGTTTTTGTCTCTACTTTCCATTGAGGAAAGTACACTTCACGAACAACATGGACTATGCCTACATTGGATAGTTCATTGAGTTCATAATGCATGAGAAATATAAGCTCATCCAGATGAGTCTAATCAAGGATTCCAAGGTGGATGCACTTTTTGTGAATGAGAGAAGTAGAAAATATTATCCAAAAGTCAAGAAGAAAGGAAAGGGAAAGGCACATTATGAGCAAGAGGAGGAAGGAAATTCCTCTTATGGATCCTTAGGTTGCAAATGTGGAAAGGGAAAGAAAGGGAAACCAAAATTTGGTTACTGCAATCGCATCTCTCATCCCGAATCAACATGCATGCTGAAATAAATTGATCTCATGGTGTAGGTACTTCAGAAGAACAATATTTGGGAACACATTCTCGAGGTTTCCAATAAGAAGCCGAAAGATCAATCACCAACAAAATGAGGTAATTCTCATGCTTTGATTGTTATTCGTTCTTCTTCCAATGCATGGATTTTGGATTCAAGTGCATCCCATCACATGACAACCACAAAAGATGTATTTTCATCTTTAACTGCTAGCACTGGTCCTCCCATACTCATGGACGATGATACTCTAGTAGAGGTCACTGGATAGGGGAGAGTAGAGCTCCAACATGGAATCTTTGAGAATGTCTTGCATGTTACAAAAATATCCATGAATATACTCTCTACCTATCAGATAGCACAATCAGGCATAGGAAAAAGGGTGGAATTCACATCAGATTTTGTGACCATATATGATATTCATAACAACTCTAAGATTGTTGTTGGTGAGGTAAATAATCACTCTCAGTTGTATACATTCTCTAATTTTATTTCTAAATCTAATTCCTTGTTGCTACTGACTCATTCTAATGATGATAGTAGATTTGGGCACGAGATATTTGGTTATATAAATTAGGTACATTCAATAATTCAGATTTTCAGGAAATGGTCAAAGGCATGCATCTCATGAGCTACATGCACATCCTCTTACACCAAAAATCCAAGGTGATGAGTCCACATATTTTGATTTGACTGCAAATCTGAGCTCCAATACAAATTTGAAGGAGCCAAAGAATACATATGCACATTCTAGAAATACAAATGATGAGCCACAACAGATGTCCAAGTGAGCATAGTCCACCCTACATGGAGCAGGTTCCTTTATGGGAGACCCAACAGATTAGAGGAGGATGAGATTCCAGTTTGAGGATCCTCCTCATTCACTTGCAACTATTAAACCAGTGATTCACATGCATTGCTACATGGTTCAAGATTCAAACCCTCATTGCTATTCATAGCTTGTAGGGAATCTCCTTGAGAACTAAAATCATGATCCAATTCCACTTTCTTTAGACAAGAAGATTTTCAGGTGTAGATGGGTCCATAGGACCAATAGGGAAGTAGACAGAGAGGTGACTAGGTACAAGGAAAGAAAGGTTGCCAAAATATTTCAACATATCCATACATATTTTTACATCTTCAACAAAATTTTCACTGAGAACAACTTTGCACACTTTCGAGGTGTCTTTGGAGTGAAGGACAAAACTTCTTAGCAGTTTTATTTCTTTCATTTGGAGGAGTTGTTGAAAAAATATAGAGGAGTTTTCCAAGAGCCTAAAGGGATACCACTTAAGAGGGAAGTGGAGCACAAGATATTGTTGTTTCTTAACTCCCGATTACCAAATATTGGGTTGTATGGTGTCATGCCCCATATTATTATTAACATATAAATAATAATAATAGGAATATAATAATTATCTTAAAGTGGTCATAATAAGTACGTATAGAAATAAATAATAATAAATAAGTATATAATAATTAACCTAAAGGGGTCATAATGGTTCATAACAATAAGTACTTATTATGGATATTTGATAATAAAAGAAAATGATAAAATAAGTAACGATAATTGATGAAGAAACCCTAAAATATAATAAATAATTAAATAAAGGACCCTAGGGATTGGGTTCTTTACCACAAATGGAATCTATATAAAGAGGGAAAATAAGGAGAAAATGACATCTCTCTTTTGGTTGTGCTATAGAGAGGAGAAAGCTAAGGAATTGTTGGCATGGTAGTAGATTGAGGGCTCGAGGGTGACTTGCTACTGAAGATGTAAGCAGAAAGGTCTACTATTTGGTGGAGAGTCATCCCACCTCTTTGTCATAGTTTTCATATCAAGGTATCATTTCAATTTCAAGTTCCCATACTAAATTTATGTTGGTTCCTTCACCACAGGTAGGTACCTCATTGTTGCTTCTGTATGATCAATCATTTTATTAAAGTTCCCTATGTTGGAATCAATGTATCTATGAATTCATAACTATATTTAGGTCAATTGGGTGGTTATATTTTATTATATCAAGGTATTACATATAATATCAGATCTTAGGTTCTAACCCTAAATTCCTATGGGATTTGCAATTAGATTTTAGAAAAAAAAAATGCTTGGAACCTAGGATTTGAATATCTACATTTTGGAGCTAGGTTTCTCGTCCTCCAAGTTGTTGACACAACCATTGCTTATTTATTGATATATTTACTTGGATCTGTTGAAAGAAATATGTCATTTAAGAATTTTTATGCAAGTCGAACTCCTACAACATCCTATTCTAAATCGATCTTTTGTTTATTGGATGATATCTCTTCCTTGCAGGTCGTCCACTTAAAAGAGATTATTTTAAATAATCTTTCATTCCTTTTCTTTGATATAAGGGTTTAATGAAAATATTTTCGTAGATTTAACCTTGTGATTTTATTTAAATTGGTGCCTAAATTCTAAAATTGCTCTAATTTTTCAAGCCTATTCTCAATTGAATCTGTAGAGTTAAGGGGTACAATCTAATAGATATAAAATTCATGCATGATGGGTTATTATTTTTTAGATCTAATCAATTTGAGCAGTAGGAATATACTTTAAGAATAATCTTAACATCATGTTCTATTTGAGGAATGGTCTAAATGAAATTTTATTGCACACTATGTTGTCAGTTTGATCGACTTACTATTACTTCAAAGGATTTCATAGCATACCCACTACAAGTATTGACATATCACTTTAATAATAATATGGGGAATTACCAATATGACATATGTGCACAAAAAATGTTGGATATTTGCAACTTTAGGAAGTCATTTTCCACAAGAAAGTACAAGAAAACCCATCTACACCATTACAGAAGCCCCAAGAAGAAGTTGAAGACCCAGGAAGAGAAGTCGGCCCCACAATAAAAATAATAATAAAATTGAAGAGCTAGAAACAAGAAGTCGACCCCATATTTGCGCCCAGATCAATATAAATATAGTATTGGCTCATTTCATTTTGACAGTTAGAAAAATGATTTTGTAGTGAGCACGAGGTATTTGTAGTTGCAGTTTTTGAAGTTTCACTATTTTTGGGTTACTGGTTATCTTGGAGAGTGCACCACACTTGGAGAAGCTCTTGCTTGGTTATTCTTGGTCATATTATTGAGGAGCTAGGTCTTGGTGATGCTATCCTTGGGGAGGAACTTCTCTGTATGGTATTTTGGCTATTGATGGTGATGTACTGGTAATATCTTGGACTAAACTCTTCTAGAGAAAGGTTGTTGGGTTTTCTCCCAAGTTTGAGTTTCTTAGGATAAACTCTTGTGTTATTGTGTCTACTATGCATGGCTAATATTTCTAGTTCTTGTTATTTCTGTTGCATTGTTATAGTTGAGTTTTTTCAGTGTATAGTTATTCTATGATAACTTTTGTATGAAAGTGAATCTTGTTATTAATCATAAGGAAATAACTATCAAGAGCTGATAATCATATAAAAATCAACATGGTATTAGAGATAGTTGAAATATTTCCACTGCACAGTTACATTTGCAGTTTCCAGTTATAGTTGCAGTTTCCAATTACAGATGCAGTTACAGTTGTAGTTGCTATTTATAGTTGGATTTTCCAGTTACATTTGTAGTTTCCAATGCCAATTGCAGTTTCTAGTTGCACAAAACTTGATATTAGAACACAAGCTGGATGGTGATACAAATTTCATAGGTACACACTTGTATATAAGTTATATCATGAGGGTTTTGCAGGAGATGTACACTTGGAAAAAATACATGTTTCCAAGCAGTGACAAAGGGATCCTAGATCTACTGCATTCAGAGGAATAGTGCACCCTCCCTAACAATTAAGATTCCAAGTTCGCATATCAGGTTCCATATTTTTTTATATTGTTTCATCTTAAATAAATATTATGACCAGGAAAACAATCTTTAGAGTTCTATTACTATTGAGTACTTTTTTTCTATCAAATGTTTAGTGACACTTGAATATTGTTAGTACAATAATCATTATGTAAATTCTCATTGTTTATTACTAATGATGCACTTGTTTGCAAGATAGAATCGATCTCCTCTAGGATATGTTCTTGGTTGTTGTGTTTGTCCCTGGAAGGTTACTATGGAGGTCACAACACTAGAAAATTGTTTCTCTTACCTTTTGTTCTTGCTTTTTTCCTGGCAGGTTACCATAGAGGAATGATTGGTAACAACACTAGAAAATTGTTGTCCATGTTTCCCTTTTTTTATTCTTGTTCCTATTTCCTTATCGTAAGAATATTTTTCTTGTCTACTATTTTTGTTATTGCGCTTGTTCCAGACAAGTCATAGGTGATAGCTCTGAGAGGGAGCTATAGTGATGGTTGCAAGAGGAAACAAATTGTATGGTCTCTAGTTTGATACATGGAGCAGACTATCTAAACATGGAGTTGTATACATGAAAATATAAATCCATATAGTGAAGGAGAATAAGACAAAGTTAGAACTTTTGGAAAATAAGGATACTTTTGTGGGATACAAAGTGTTCCACACAGAGATTGATAGGTAGGAGAAGGTGGCTCCACTAGTGGTAAGGCATACGACCTCACCTAGTACCAATTCAGAGGAAGTTAGAGTTCAGAGGGGGTTATCCGTTGGGATATAGTAGGGAGGAGTTGTCTCCCATGACAGTTCATTGGAGATCAGACTTCAGAATATGCAGAGGGAGAAGATGGCTTCATAGATTGTACAAACTTGGAGGGATTCATGTTTCAAAGGGAGCATGGTACTCCAGGATCGATGAATACTTGATGAGCTTGATTTTAACCAAGAATGTATAGACTCAAAGTGAGCCTGATCTTAGAGAGATTCAGTTGGCTCAAGAGAGAGCTGATTATTCAGAGGGATTCCCCCCCAGATCCAGGTGGGAGAGAGACATCTCCCAGGACTACTAGACATATGTCATGAGTTGAGGAGGCCAGACATAAGCTTTAGGGGAAAGAGGATTTTAGGAGATGTGATATTTATACAGTGACAGAGGAGGCATCCAGTCAGGAGGACTAAGTATGTATTTTTTCTCAGTCACAGAGGGAGCAGCCAGTGAGGCAAACTAGACAACAAGACTTAATATAGTGACAAAGGGAGCTGGGCTCAGAGTTCAAGATGGAGGACCCTGGACGAAAGTACTCTTGGAATTAGAGGTGTGAGGAGATCAGATGAGATATTCCTCATTCAAGGAATATTTATGAGATTTGATATGATGGACTGCAATTCCATGACTACATGTATGATGAAAAATATGAATAAGTTGAGTGATTCTGCTTCAGATTCAGATTTGGTGGATCCCACGATGTACAAGAGGTATATTTTATCCTTGATGCACTTAGTTAATTCCAGGCCATACATTTTCTTTGTAGTGAGCACCCTGAGCCAGTATTTGGTTGAATCCAAGGCAGTTCCAATGGGTGGTAGTGAAGCATGGAACAATTGGATATGGTTTTTCTCAGGTGATGAAGTGAGGTTGTAGAGATATATAGATTCTGATTGAGAAGGGAGTGCAGTAGACAGATTGAGCACTACAAGGTTTCGCTTCAGCTTGGAATCAATTATGATTTCTGGGATAAGATGGAAGCAAGCTTATGTAGCACTCAATGCAATAGAGATAGAGTATGTCACAACCATTATCAAAAGTATTAAAGTGGTACAAATTCAGAAGGTTCTTGCAAAACTTCATCCAAGACATGGTATAGAAGGGAGCAGTGAAGCTCCAATACTTATCCGTAGATAAGCATATTGTAGATATCCTCACATAGTGGCCATGATGATTTGGTTAAGGAGGATGATACATAGGATTATCCATGTTTATTTGGCCAGTGATGAGCATTGATGTTTCAACATTGGGAAAACACTCTCCCATATTTCTCATGCACGGGGCTATGCTAGTTTTGATATGACCAAGGGAGAATGATTCATTCACTTACATGGCTCTTCCAGTGGTGGATGGTCCATATATGTTGATTTTCTCTAGGTCTAGGCATACATTATTCCTATATTGGTCATGAACGGGGATTTTCTAGTGATGATATGACCAAAGGAGAATGATTCACTCATCCACGAGGCTTTGCTAGTGGTGAGTGGCCCAGATAAGCATCGGGAAGACATTATCCCATATTTGATTTGGATTTATGTGTGAAAAGAAATGAATAAAAGATTGAATACAATAAAACAAAGATACAGAGATTAAAAACATATATCTAGTGAACAATAAATTCTATTGAATAAAGAATATAGGTTGAAACTGTAAAATTGCAGCACTGAAACAACTTGCTCGAATGGTGATAGCTATCTCTGAGAAGAGATATGGATGCGACGTGCATCCGTATGAGAAAAAATGATTACAATGAGGCTCCATAGGCCTTTTTAACATTATTCATTAATGCCAAAACCCTAGACATCCAAAAACCTAACCCTAAGAGATGAATTGCCAAAATTTATGTGGACCCCGATGGGTAAGCTGGTAACTCAACTTATCGGGGTCGTAACGTTTTCATACGACCTCCATTTTAGGCATGTGATATCTTGTTGGAAAGACCAGTTCGAGAAATACACATTATTCCATCAAAATTTGTCTTCGTCTACAGTTTGACTGTGGAAATCCAAAAAAACACTATTTAGGGCCCCAAAATAGCCATGTAAGTACAAAAATATGTACTGATATGAAAAATTCCAAAACAAGCTAGTTGGAATAGGTGGGCGACCACCAATATCCACTTGGATGCTGTGTAGGTATTCAGGACAACCCAAGAAGTGTAGAACCAAAAATTACAAAGAAATGCCATCATTACAAAGAAGCGTGCTAAACTAAAAACTGTTAAGATGAGCCAGTTGGAATAGGTGGGTGGCCAAAATATCCACTTGGATCAATCCTCCCCCCATAGGAATAAATAGTCTCCATTGTGTTCAGTTCCCCCATCAGGTGAGGAAATTTCTATTGAATTTGGCCCTAGGCGAGCCACTTTCCTGGTGCAGGAGCTACCCTGCTTTGACAACCTGATAAAGATGGATCCTCTGCTGGCGAGTTCCCTTGACCTATGTGTCTACTATCTGATCAGTGGATGCATGTTCCATGTAGTCAAGGTTGATCTTTATTGATGTCAACTGTTATGTGATCTCTGAGGTGTTCAATAATGGTGAAAAATATGGTTGAAGGAGGTCCACATTGAACACTGGGTGCAAGCCAAGGAAGGGTGGAGTGTTGAGCTCAAAAGAATTTCCACAAACAACCTTGGTGATAGTGTAAGGCCCATAACGAAGTGGATGAAGCTTTCGATGGGGCATTGTAAGGCACTCTTTCTGCAAATGTAACTAAAACTTGTCTCCCACCTAAAATTGGTGCGATACCCGGTGTTGATCATGGCGTTGCTTGTACTTAGCATTGTCTTTCTACAAAATCTCATGGACCTATTGGCAGATGTGTTGAATTATATCAATGAATCTGGTGGATTTTTCGGCCTCAGATTGAACATGGGAAGATTCTACCTATGTGGTTGCAAGAGGTAGCGCAACATCAATGGGACCCAAGGTTTGGAATCCCAGCCCCACCTGAAATGGGATATGGTTGATGGAGCTATGGATAGCCCTATTGTAGCTGTGTTGAACATAGGGAAGACTTTCATCCCATGTACACAAATGCTTAGAGTTATACATTTGATTTATGACCTCTGTTTGGCCATTGATTTGGGGGTGGAAAGCAGTGGATTTAGTGAGTTTGGTGTCCAAAAATGACCAGAGACTCGACCAAAATGTGTTGAGGAACTTGTTGTCCCGATATGAGATGATGGACTATGGTATCCCAAAATGGACCCACACTTGTTCGAAGAAGAGCTTGGAAGTATCTGCCACCGTGATGCTCTTTTTGTAGGCTGTGAGAATGTCCATCTTCGAAAACCAGTCAACCACCAAAAATACATAATCATTTCCTTTCTTGGTGGATGGAATTCTAGACATGTAATCCATCGAGATGGATTCCCAAGGCTTCTCGGGAGTAGGAAGAGGGGTGTATAAGTCTTTCTTCTTGATGGCTGGCCTGACAATGACACAGGCAGTGCAAGATATGATATACTTGCTGGCGTCCTATCGAAGTTTTGGAAAATATTTTTTTTTCTATAAAAGGACAACATTTTTATCCATGCCAAAAGGTATTTCCATCTGACTGTAGTGAGCCTCCGAAATCATCTTTGCATGATTGCTTGTGGAAATAGAGAGGTGGCATATATGGCATAACAATCCATCCTGAATGTGAAGATCATTGAGTGCAGCGACGAGAGGTCAACTGAGGCAGTCAACGACATGATTTGTGCTCCCTGTCTTATAATTTATGTTGAGATGGAACTCCTATAGATATGTGGACAAATTTTTATGGAGGTCATTCTACAACTTCCCCTGTGTCTATATGAATTGCAGGGTCTTGTGATCAGTGTGGATGATTGTATCCTTTCCCAGAATGTAATTTTTCCATTGATGGCAGGATTGCACAATGGAATACATTTCCTTGTCATAGGTGGGGTATTTTTGGACAATATCTGAGAGTGTCTCACTATGATATGCTACTAGATGACCGTGATGAGTGAGAACTATGTCTGCATCATATTCGGAGGCATCAGTGTCAATATCGAACAATTGTTGCAGATCGGGTAAGGAAAGTACTGGAGCTAAGCACAAGTGATGCTTCAGATCATAAAATTCTTGATGTTGTGCCTTCCCCCATGTGAACTTTTCCTTTCCACCACCCTTGGTTACTTGGATGAGGGCCCATGCAATATGGGAGAATACCAACATGAAGCTTCAGTAGAAGTTGAAAAGTCCGAAGAAGCTTTGAAGCTCGACTAGTGTGGTCATAGCTGGCCAGTCACAGATGACTTGGACCTTAGTTGGATCCACATGTACCCCATGCTCATCAATAATGTAGCCCAAGTACTGGACCATGTTCATTCCAATGGAGAATTTTTCCAAGTTGGCATATAGCTGGTGCTGCCGTAGAGTGCTCAAAACTTATTGAATATGTTGCATGTGCTCCTCCCAAGTTCTTCTGAAGATGAGGATGTCATCCATATATACCACCACAAAAGAGTTGGTGAAGGGTCTCAATACATCATCCATAAATATCATAAAAGTTGTTGGTGCATTTATTAAGCCAAAGGTCATGATCATCCATTCGAAGAGACCTTCTTTAGATTTGAAATTTTTATTCCATACATCAGTCGATTCGATGGGAATCTGGTGGTAGCCAAAATTTAGGTCAATCTTACTGAAGAACTTTTCCCCCTTGAGTTGGTCAAGAAGGTCATCAATTCATGGAATTGGGTACTGGTTCCCGACTGTGATTTTGTTTAATGCTATGTAATCAATGCAGAGCCACGAGGTCCCATCTTTCTTCTGCACCAGGACAATCGTGCTTCCACAAGGGGAGGAGTTAGGTCGAAGGTGTCCCTTTTGAAGAAGATCTTGGATCTGGCGCTTGATTTCGTCATTTTCCATCAGCAAGCGATGATAGATTGGTCCATTAAGTCGAGGTTCACTAAGGTTTAGATCAATTGGATGCTTGACTTGGCAATGCGTCGGTACCTCAGTGGGTGAGGAGAAGATGTCCCTGTACTCTTCCACGATCTTGTCCACTTGCTTCTGCTACAAAGAGAGGCTCTATGTAGAGGTCACAAACGTGGTGGTGACCTTATGCTTACTATGAGCACGGATCACAAAGAAGACGAACTTCCTGATCTGTGAAATGACCTTACTGTATTTCTTAGAAGAGATTAAAGAAATAGTGGTAGGAGGCGCTACCTCTGGTATCCTATACAATTGTCTACCTAAAGTAATACTAACACTGCAAGGTCTAGATTCATACAAAACATGTTGCTTCCAAAAATATGGCTAGCATAAAATAACATCACAAACTTCAAGGGGAGAAATATCACACAATACCTCTTCTTTGAAGGGCTTGATGTCATAGGGCAGACGACATTGTTGGCTAATGTGAAGATCTCTTCCTTGGTGAAGTCAGTCGATGGTGTAGGGTTGTAGGTGCGTTTTTATCGGCAGGTCCAACCGCTTGAAAACCTCTACTGAGATCAGGTTCTTTTGACTACCACTATCGACAATGAAATGGAGTGAAGCCCCCTTTACCCACAATTGTGAGTGAAAGAGGCGTTCCCCTTCCTCTAGTTCTTTTGGTTCGCTTGGCTAGACTTTGGTGGTAGCGACATTGGAACTGGGTTCGACATCAATAATCCACTTCCCACTTTTTGTATTTGATTCGGAATCAGAATCTGCCTCTGACTCGGAATATTTTATCTTGACCACCAGTGATTTCTTGGAGAGACATTATGTGGTGTTATGCCAAGGGATTTTATGGTATTCACACCACTTTCTCGTATCCTTCTTTGACTTCTCATTACCCTTCTTGGGTTGTGGCTTGGATTGGTTTTCCTGAGAGTTGCCATATTTGCTTCATCCCTTGTTTGGTGGGTTGGGACCACCTTTTCCCTGCTTCGATTATGAGGAATTTGTAGATCCAAACTCTTGTCTCTTCTTCTTAAATTTATTCTCGAGCTTGACAACATATCTATAAGCCACACATAATGATATGATGTCTAGAAAATCCATTTTCGTTTGAATGTATCTATGTAGAAAACTACAGTATTTGAGCAGCAAATGTTGTTCAGAGTCTTTGATACCCAATTTGGTGCACAGAGTATGGAAAATATTGGTGAAATCTGGTGTTGCCAGGTCCCTTTCCTAATGCAACGTGGTCCATCTTGTGTTCTGGTCCTCGTAGCTTCCAACATGGTAGTATTTTTCTTTGATGGCATTATTGAAGGAATCCCATGTGGGGGTGACCAAAAATATTGCATATTCCTTTGTGGCCCTTTGCTCAGAGTAAGTATCCCACCAGTCCTTAACATGGGGGACGACCTTGAGGAGTGCAAAAGTAATCTTTTCCCTATAGAAAAAATTGTGGACCAAAAAATACCCTTTGAGTAGATTCAACAAATATCAAAAATTAATTGTACCTTGAAGGTGGTTGTGTGGCCACTTGATGAAGATGTGTCTCCTGTGGGCAGTCGTTGAAGGATCTGTGCAAAGTTGTCCATCATTTTGTCCCTTTGTCGCGCAAGGGATTCCTCGAGCAACAATTTAAAAGGATATCCTCCTCCATTTTTCTTCTCGCCCCCCATGATTTTTGGTTGGGCTTGGCATGGCTGATCTTGCAAAGGATCGACTGTTTCGAGTCCCAACTTCTTGTACCCAAATCTTGTCGTGGAAATGCACAAAGAAAAACAAATGAAGAGCAGACCTCTTTGATACCAATGATCCGTATTTATGAGCGGAATGAAATGAATAACATATTGAATACAATAAAACAAATATATGGAGAACAAAAACATATATCCAATGAACAATAAATTCTATTGAATAAAGAAAATAGACTGAAACTGTAAAACTGCATAACTGAAACAACTTTCTCGAATGGTGGTAGCTATATCTGAGAAGAGATGTGGCTACTACGTGCATTTGTATGAGAATAAATGATTAAAATGAGGCTCCAGAGGATTTTTTAACATTACTCATGAATTCCAAAACCCTATACATCCAAAAACCTAACCCTGGGAGATGAAACACCAAGCATTATGTGGGCCCCGATGGGTAAGTTGGTACCTCAACTTCCAGGGGTCGTAAATTTTGCATACGACCTCCGTTTTAGGCATGTGATATCTCGTTGGAAAGGTATTTTATAGAAATACACATTATTCCATAAAAAAATTGACTCCATCTACAGTTTGAATATGGAAATACCATAAAAAAAAATTGTTTAGGGCCCCAAAACGACCCTGTAAGTACAGAAAGATGTAATGATATGAAAACTTCCAAAATAAGCCAGTTGGAATAGGTGGGTGGCCATTAATATCCACCTGGATGATGTGTAGGTATTCATGATACCCCCAGGAGTGAAGAACCCACAATTACAAAGAAACTTCATCATTATAGAGAAACATGTTGAACTAAAAACTGTTAAGATGAATGAATTGGAATAGGTGGGTGGCCACAATATCCACCTGGATCAATATTGGTATTTCACGGGGATATGCTAGTGCTGATATTACCAAGGGTAATTATTCATTCACTCACAGGGATATGCTAGTGGTGAATGGCCTAGGTGTACTCCTTCTCCTCTCAAGGAGTGGATGGACTCGAGATGTTATCACATGCATATCTCGAGATGGAATTCATGTGCGAAGATGGAACATCAACATGGCTCATGAAGACAACCTTTCTATGATAGAAAAAAATACAGGTATGGAGAATGCATCCCTCGTTGAGAGGGAGTTTTGGATATTTGAAACTTCGGGCAGTCATTTTCCACAAGAAAGTACAAGAAGACCCATCTACACCATTACAAAATCCCCGGGAAGAATTTGAAGACCCGGGAAGATAATTCAGCCCCACAGGAAAAATAATAATAAAATTAAAGACCCGGAAATAAGAAGTCGGCCCCAGACTAGCGCCCGGATCAGTATAAATACAGGATTGGATCATTTCATTTTGACAGTCAGACATCTCCTTCTGTAGTGCACATAAGGCAGTTGCATATACAGTTTTGACATTTTCATTATTTTTGGGTTACTGGTTATCTTGGAGAGTGCGCCACACTTGGAGATTCTCTTGCTTGGTTTTTCTTGGTCATATTATTGAGGAGCTAGGTCTTGGTGATGCTATCCTTAGTGAGGATATTCTCTCTATGGTATTTTGGTTGTTTATGGTGATGTGCTGGTAATATCTTGGACTGAACTCTTCTAGAGAAAGGTTGTTGGGTTTTCTCCGAATTTTGGGTTTCCCAGGATAAACTCTTATGTTCTTGTGTCTACTGTGCATGGTTAATATTTATAGATCTTGTTATTTCCACTGAATTGTTATAGTTGAGATTTTTCAGTGTATATTTATTCTATGATAATTGTTGTATGAAAGTGAATCTTGTTATTAATCATAAGGAAATAACTATCAAGAGTTGAGAATCATATAAACATGAACATAAAAGAGTTGCTCAAAGAAGACCCAAGACTCACCAAAATGTATGCAAGAGAAAGGCCTAACTAATAGTGGAAACTTCTTGGACCCTCAAAACAAAACGAGCCCATAGAAGAAGTGAAGTCAACTGCTGAAGTTGAAGAAGGGGTGGATAAGTCATCATTGGCCACAACCCTTAGCCCTAAAACATATTGTTGGTGAAGGGAGAAATGACCTTGTACAATCTTACCAAATAAGTTACTTATTTCTACGTGTTTTATGCATAGACCAAGTGGTGCTAAATAAAATGATTGTTTCAAAGTCATGATTTATTTAACGCCATCCATCAACATAGAAAGAGACTTCTAAGTATGAGACATTGATCACTATCACCTAACCACCGCCCACTTCTATAATTTCGTTTTCTATCAATAACAACTAGTTTCAAAGAAGCATGCTAATTGCAAGTGCATCAAAATTCATTAGTGAACCAATTCTCTCTAATCCTTGGAATATCATATGCATCGAAGCATGTTGGTTGGAGGGAGTATTTTTCTAGTGGGACAAAGATATTTGATTTGATTGGACCAGTCAAATGCAACATGATAGTCGACTGTAGGTGGCATGTTCATAAGGTCATAAATTGGGCCAGGTGAAACTCCTTCACTATAAATATCTCACGATCGAAGCATATTTTTCCTTTTAATAAGATATTCACAAGGTTATTATTGAAAACCACCTTTTCAAACCATGATAACATGTTTCTATTGGAGCTTCTGGTGGTAAGGACTCCATTGTTCTAGCACATGTCTTGAAAGAGTAGAATAAATGACACAATTATGGTCTAGATCTCTTCTTGTTATCAATAGATGAAGACATCACTGGTTATAGGGATGACTCACTTGAGAGAGTGAAAAGAAATGAAGTTCAGTATGGTGTATCACTAAAGGTTGATTTGGCTGACCCATTTAATTTGAGTGAGACTCAATTGACTATTGACCTAGTGTTGAGTCATTCCCAGTTATGATGAGTTATTAGACTTTTAGTCCAGTTCCTTTTAGGCATCTTCATAGTTTTTGGAGCAATAATTACTAGTCACCATAATCCTAAGGTGAGAAACAAAATGAATTAGTAACTTGTGGTTAAAATTAACAATTTGGTAGTTTGGTTTCTCCTTAACCTTTGAAAATTTTGCTTTATATTTTAACTTGTAAAGGTTAAATCATGATTTAATCATTTCATGTTTCATCACATATACACAACATATTATCAAAATTTACATTATGAGTTGTGGTCACATGGAACCTAGAAGGTTTAAAATTTCAGAATAGTGATCAATCAAGCAAGAAACCCACTAGGTTGTGGACAAAATGCGTTTGAGGGATTTGTCTAATTCCTATTCATTGAAAAAATAGGTAGGTCAAGGTAAGATGACAAAATAGGCTTTGATCCAACTTAATTAGTATAGGTAGAGTTTGATATTGAAGGAATACTTCGATCTGCCATTCGACACCCCTCCACTCGCTAAAGGGTAGCTAACATTACTTTGATTGGAAGGGAGAAAGAACACTTCGAAGGGTAGGTATTTATGATCAGTATAGCATCTATTTCACTTCAATATCCATCTTTTCAATCATATCGAATCAATGTTATCAAGGTGGTAGGAAAAATATGTAAATACTAAAATAACACTGAAACCTAATAATTAGACTGTTATACTTTTAGTTGGTTGGTTTGTAGGACCCCATCCTATTTATCTATGTATAAGTTATCGTTTATCCTTGTGGAACTATAAATATTGATAAATGTATCAAGAAATAACGTGAATGGTAAGGAAAGGTTAAGCCCACTAATATAATGCATTTTATGGTTCTTGTAGTATAGGGGTGTGTATGCCCAGAGAAAAAAGGGTAAATGGATGGCTTGTTGGGTGCTTTTTAAGTGAAATGGTGCCATTGGAATCAAACTTGAATTTATCTCTGTATTGATGAATGACTCTTTTTTATTTGGGTTTTTCATCCACATAAGGAAACATACACAACTACACTACAATAAGAAGCACATATTTAGTGATTTTTCCATAAATGTGACTGTTGTTTTCAATTAAAATTCTTCTAAATTGTGTTTCAGATTGTTTTAGGCCATCATATCATCATTACTATAATTAACAATCTTATGCCAAAACTGTATTTAAACAATATGGTGTGTATGATCTCTCCTCTCCATTTTCTATGAGCTCTTGGACCCCGATTTTGAGTTTCGCACTGAAAATTGAACCAACAAATGGTCCACTAGGGTTTCGAGCATCGGTGAATGAACCTGAGGTCTTCACACACTCAGGTCCGTGGATTGACAAAATATACATTATAAATGTATCATGTAACCTTGGATATATTATACATATATGGTCCAACCTACTTTAAATTAATTAAAGTTGAATTTCAATACAAGTTTTGAAAGTTTACATTTGATGTTCCTGGCTAGAACACTCAATCTCCTTAATTGAATTTGTATAAAGTTATAAAATGCATCTAGAATTGAACCATGAAACTCATGTTGGAATTGATAATTGAATGTAGAGTGGTTGTGAAACTCGACGAACTTTTTATTCATTATGAAAGCTCCACAATTTTAATGAAGTATTTCACTATGGCATGTACATAACAATCACTATAATCTAAGTTTTGTGTAATGAAACGAATGTGGTGGACAAGGGTGTTACCATGACTTACATCATTTAAAAGTATATCAAAATTCTAAATAGAGGGAAACTTCAAATTTTTGTATCCAGGATTCCAGCAACCACAATTAACCTTTCGACACGATTAAACCATGGAATTTGAGATTATGACAATTGAGCTTGCATTGGCTCAACTATCACACATTTTGAGTGGAGAGTTGAAGGTACTCCATTGCAATTGGATACGGGGAAGCATGTTCATGTTCAATGGTGATGTCAAGACAAGTTCCTCTCTTTCCTTTTCATTTGTACACCTATGAATAATTTTACAAACATGGTTGTAGGTATTATCCTACCAATGATGAGCGAGAACTAAAAGAAATGCAATAAACTACATTTAGCAATTGACACAAAACCTACTTTGTGATAGCAATTGAATATGCTCATCTTAATTCCTTATATGGTTACTTTCAAACCCTAACCCTAACCCCACCATATCAATTTCGGATTCAATTTGTGGTTAATCTCATCCCATGAGGATAGGCATATAAAATATTATAGTGCCATAATCAAGAAACTAGGGTTTATGAAATGGATATGGACATTTTTGCACCACTAATAAATGATTCCACCAGTATATTGAGTCATGGTTTCCACAAACCTATCCTTAAGTTGATTCAGATGTTTTATTTGGAGGCCATGTGATACTTGATGACAAACGTTATGGGAATTGGTTTTTATGTTTTTCGATGATTATAGGTTGTGAAGAACAAATCTTTCACATGATTGCAGAGAAGTAAGAAAATAAGAGTTGGAATAGTTTTTTGTATCCTTGGTATGATTAGCCAACATAAAGGTAGTGTTGGTATTTATAATTCTTGGTTTCTTTTTCAGTGGTAGTATTCCTTTCTGATTGATTCCTAGTTTGAGTGTGGATGGATCTCTAGATTAGGATGTGTATTTGCTTGGAAGTCACATTACTAGTGAAGTAGGAATGGGAAGTAGGATACAATGGATCATGGTGCATCTGATAGAGGCCCATACAAGTCGTGAATTGAGGTCAAGTCACAATAGGTGTGATATTTGATATTTTTATAGTGCAACATGATATGGATTGTGAAACATGATATGGATTTATTGATCTATAAAATCATAGTGTGAAACAGTGTGTTCTTGGAAGTTACATTTCTAGTGTAGTGGGAACAACATTGAAGGACACAATGGAAGGATCCCAAGATAATACCATTGGTCATGGGGAGCCTCAGAAATAAAGGCTCAATAAAGTGTAATCCCGAGGGAGGATAATACCAATGGCCAATAGGGTTTACAAAGAGGTTGATGAGAATCTAGGCATTGGTGAGCAATGCACCAAACAAAAATAATATAAATTGTTACAAACCATTTCCATGTAGGATAATGACATTATGAGTTAGATATGGTGGCATCATAGACACCAATAGAGGAATAATGTCTATTGATAGTGAATGTTACCTAGTGTTTATGATGGCATGTATGATTTTCTTGTCCATGAAAAGTGTTTTGATCTGTTGAAACCAAACATAATGGTGTTTGGGGAATTTGTGAGAACATTGGGTTTTTTCCATCTAAAAATGACAATTGAATTTCATATAAATTTAGTGATCCCAAACGAACTGATTGAGCACAAAGAGGTGAAACATATATTAAGAACTCTTTAATGAATTGGAATTGAACCTTTCATATAAATTTGTTGAGACGGTTTTCAAAATTGAATTTTACACTAAGATATGACCTGAGTCGTGAAAATATTGGCTTGTGCATGCAAATTTCTTTAATCTGTTAAGCATGGTTGACACTTAAAAGGATTTTCAATGAATGGTTCTTCCTGATTTGTCACAAATTTGGAATAAATATCATCCTCCATAAAATGTGATTGACCTTTAACATTCAATATAGGCATTTTCCAGTAGCACCCTATTTACAATTTATTAGGCATCTCCACCTAGTACTACTAAGAATCCCTCAGGTTACAAAGAACATTCTCACACATAATATCTGGATAAACCCCTAAAGGGATACAATATTTATATTTCTCATATATATATTTGATGATTAGTATGTTGAAATTATGTATTCTCTTTGAACAACTCCTCACTCCTTGGGTAAATACCTAATGATTATGATGATACAGGTGACAAGCCTTCAATGATTATATTTTAAAGGTTGTTAAAGTGCTTGTTGGTTATTAAATTTGGATTACCTCTCATGGTTATAAATTAAGTGTGTTTGACATAAGGGGTGGATCATTCTTTACACAACACGGTATCATATGTATCCCACTATTTATGATACATTGATGATCATCGTTGAGTAATAAATCTATTGTCTTTTATATTCTTTTACAATAGTAGTATGTGTGCCTTCTCCTTGGTTTATCATTGCAAATATATGATATCTCGGTGTATGATCCATCAACAACAGATTCATAATCTTTGATATCTCATTTGGATTAGAATGATATTTATTATTGAAAATGATGGATGTTATGCTTGGATCTATTGGTCGTTATTTCATTTACAACTAGAAATATGATTCACTCACTCATTAGCGTTTCATGGCACATGGTTCATTAATCTAGACTCATTTTATTTCAAATCGTGTATTAGTAATAGATCTTCTACTCACACACAACTTTCTTTTTAGTGCAATATTTTGTAGTATTGAGGAAAACCATGAGAATTACAACGACTAGGCTTGATATGTGAGGGTATGAGTTAACAAATGAGGTGCTCACTTTTTTTTATCAGTAAATGAATTAAGGAGTTGAAGTCTTGGATATCAATATGCTTGAAGAGCAAGAAGCATGTATGCCAATGACTAGATATTGTGGCTCTAGATAATGAGGGTTGATGTGAAAGTCAACAAGAAATTTTTATCTCATTGATAAGGTAATTATAGATATCCAATAAAATGTCAATTAGGAAATAATTGGTATAAAGATGATCACATGGAACTCAATGTATGATGACCCTTTGAAATTTATCTTGGGATGATTAACTTAACCAAGTAGATCCATGTAGGAGGAATGTTTTGATGATAACTCTTGTATTAGACGTGATATCTAGTATTCCTTATATATATGGTTTTGTTGATAAATCATGATAAGAATGTCCATGATTTTTTATTGCTTTGTATTCATTATTTGTTCATGATTTTATGTTATCTTAAGAG
>ML864311.1:23312-35981 GCA_009831015.1 Picea engelmannii | reverse complement strand
AATGTGAAGTGGAGGGATCTGAACTGCTGCTGAATGCACCATGGAAAAGAGAAAGCATGAAAGTGGAACTGTAGTACTCTCAGAGAGCGGTAGTCATGCTGTTGTAACTGCTGATAGAGTCATGAAAAGTGTATAGTCTTCACCTACTGTGAAACCTTATGGTACAATTCTAATCATGAGAATGAATGTGTCGATGTCGAGAATGAAAAGAAGTCATTGGATTATCGACCAATGATGAATGTCGTTAACCAATGCGAGACAACTCACCATTGATGTCAATGAGTGCCAAGGTACCTGAGTACATCTGGCGAAGTGCGAATAGATGTGTTGATGTCGAGCCACTTGCAAGATCCGACGATCAAGGGTCATTGATGTATTCCCATGATTGTCAGCGAGAGAACTTGCCATTAAGGCATGCAAGCCTCTAGGTACTCAAAATGGACTCTAGTCTATATACCAGATAAGGTGTTGAGGTCGATGGGGAAAGACTTGATGAGAGGTGGGCCTTAAGGAATCCCACATTAGTCAACACGAGTTTGTACAAAAAGATTTGGTAGGACTATAAATGGAAAGAACTCACGGTCAAGTAGTGTGGATCAACAGGACAAGGAAAACAAGGCAATGTAATCATGGAAAGGGAACTGAATGGTTTTATTCGTAAGGAAAATTGGAATGGAAAAAGAAGGAAAAAGTGAACTGAAAAAGATAAAGGAATGTATGCAACTCAAAAAGGAATATGCATGTGTGAAGTCATGAAAGTTAAGGCAATGGAAGATGGCTTCAACACAAGATGACTAATTAGCTTTGAAGGAGAAATGGGATAGTGTCATAGCATGAAATTTGGCAAAATGCGGAAATAATAGGGTATCACAGCATGGTGTATCAGCATGGTCGTTGTGTAACAACAAACATCAAGATGCGCAAAAAGGTTTCTGTGTAACAACAAAATGTTGTTTTGTATCAGCGAAATGTTTCTATGTAACAACAAACGTCATGATGTTTCCGATGAATAACAACTCGTTCAAGCTGTCTAGTAAACATGTTTTTATGAAAAATGTTGTGATTCTTGAAGATCCCTGTGGCATGGAAAATGAGCGTCTTGTTCCTGCAATCAGTCTTTAGTACTAGTCCTGCAATCAAAACTTCGTGAGAGCATCACAAAACATAAAATGCAAGAGATAAGTACAAATGCGAGCTAATTGAGATAGAACATAAATGCAATTATACCTGTTGTTCGCACTTATTTGCTTCGTAATTGATTGTCGCCAAAGTGACTTAAGAAAAACAAATGAATGTTAAACATGAAAACATGTATTTATTATTGTTTTCAAGCATGTTTTAAAAGTTCCATTTGCAATTTTTATATATTTTTCCAATTTTATGTTTGTTTGTTGTCATTGCTCTTGTTTTATACCAAAATGAAACAAAAACACTTATGATTTTTCTTTGTTTATATATATATATATATATATATATATTATTTTATTATTATTATTATTATTTTTAATGGAGTTTATTATTAGGTTTGACATCCATGCTTACGCAAAGGCAGTAAAAGAAATGCATTTACCATGAGAAAATAATAAGTTTTCTACATAATCATGAATAATTAGGGCATACAAGTCTCTGTGACAACCAGTAAGAAAATACAACAATCCATTCTGAAATACAATTCCTGCAAAAACACGTTAATCAAAAATTCCAAGAACATAAACAGATCACAAAAAATTTATTGTTTCGGCCCTCCTTGGTTGTTCGATTATGTCACTACTCAAGCCTCCAACCGTAATTAATTGCACCAAATCTACAAATCAAGCTCCTTTCCATAAAGAAATCTGCCATTTCTTCCAACTGAGCATGAATTTGACTGTTGTTAAAAAAGTCCATCCCGAAATTGAGTTTTTTCATGTCTCGAAAAAACAAAACTGCTCTCAAACCAAGAAGAATTTTCAAAAATCTCTTAAGAGTCAGCTACACGAGACCCTTCTGCACAAAACCCGTGTCCCGTATTTTTTAAATTCATCATTGTTTGCTCGAAAATTGCACCCGAAGTTGATTGTCTTCAAATGGATGTTAATTGACAGAAAATTTCAGATCGAGAGTTTCACATTGCATATATGAGCTGGGTATCGAGGCTTTGTAATATACGTGAGGCAGTTCAAAATTATAACTTGAAAACCATAATTGATTCTCTATCAAAAGGTAGGCTGGAGGAAGATTATTATTTGAGTTGGTGCCTGACTTCAACAACTAATCACGCAACCTCCATTCAATCAATTATGGACTGCAGATTGAGCATATCCAAACTAAACCATAGTTGTTAGAAGTATTTGGGTGAAATTTTGTGCCAGTGGGTGGAATTTGGTGCATTCGTGTCAATCATACATATATTTTTAAACTCCTTCCAATTATTAGTCAAATTATTGGTCACATAAAATAAGGATCTTGTTAATTCTTTGCCATTTTTTTTTTCATTTTTTTATTGAAACAAAATCTTATGGTTAAGAAACATATGCGAGAGGTATAATAAATGACAGTTTATTGCATCTATTTTGGCCAATAATTTTGGGAGAATATTCCGGAAGGAATTTCTCCAAGCTTAGCAAATGCGTGAAAAATTATGGGCAGTTAAAACTGCCATGCAACAACCATAATTGCAATACTCTATCGATTTGTTTCTTGTTGAGATTATGGCTTGGATTTAGTTAATTCATTATCAATTTTTTTTCATTTTTAATTTTGAATCAACTTTTAACAATAACATCTCTACCATCATTCTCTTTTACTCTTTTTGGAATTAACCGAGGGCTTCAGATTTCATTGTTTTGCAAGTTGTTTAATGTTTAATGTTTTGTTGCAGGCTGAGTTCAATGTCAGAAGATTTCAAGTGGTGAAGGTGGAGATAGATTTTGAAAGGCCGAAGAATAAATTCTCTACTACATTCTATCTTAATTTGCTAATGTTTTTGTAGGGTTATTATTTAATTGCTTGTTGAAAAAAAAAAAATGAAATTCAAAACCAGAAATGAACCAATCTGAAATTTCAAAAACCCAGTTCAATCGATTCCAGGCACAGTTCAACCACTATAACAGCATGTAAAATTTCACTGTTTCAGCATGCTGTAACAACATGTCAAAATTTCACTGTAACAACATGCTGTAACAACATGTCAAAATTTCACTATTTCAGCATGCTGTAACAGCATGTAAAAATTTCACTGTTTCAGCATGTTGTAACAGCATGCCAAAATTTCACTATTTCAGCATGCTGTAACAACATGTAAAAATTTCACTATTTCATCATGTTGTAACAGCATGTAAAAATTTCACTGTTTCAGCATGCTGTAACATCATGTCAAAATTTCACTGTTTCAGCATGTTGTAACAACATGTAAAAATTAATCACTATTTCAACATGTTGTAACAACATGCCAAAATTTCACTATTTCAGCATGCTGTAACAGCATGTAAAAATTTCACTGTTTTAGCATGCTGTAACAGCATGTCAAAATTTCACTATTTCAGCATGCTGTAACAACATGTAAAAATTTCACTGTTTCAGCATGGGATTTACAGTTTCAGTTTGTAAGAGTGCAAAAGATTATTCACATGGATTCACGGAGCAGTTCTAATGTTTGGTTATGTTTTATTTGCAGGTCAAAGGATGGAAGAAAAAAAAACATTCATTCTTGAAATCAATTAGGCATCCTATTTTCTGATCCTCGCGATCGCACGAAGCGTGAATGAGAGCATACTTATTAAAAAAAAAAAAAAATTAGAGCAAAAACGTTGTTTTATTCATTAGCCTACCTACTCTATGCCAATTAGAATTAAAAATTGGTTACGTGTAGGCAAATTTCCAGTGGAGCCAAGCACACAACAGTAACAACAATATGTTCAGTGGCAATTTTTCAAATGAAAGATAGAAATTTACATGAATAAATGAATTTTGTTGCTGTAACGGAAAACTAACTAAATAAAAATGAAATTTATCTAAACGAGTAATCGCCTGGAACCATTGCTCGATAATGATTTCATAGGTGCGTTTTTCCTCACTCAGATCTTGCTGTAACTCCTCTTCATATTCCTCAATCTCCTGCTCGAATGATTGTACGTCATCAAAAGCATAGGAGTCTTCAGATGCCAAATCTTCATATGTTCTTAGAGGATTATTTGACTCTTTAATCCTTGTCAAGATCTCCCCTTCCAAGGAAGAGGAGATCCCGACGTCTACCAGGATCTGAGTGAGTAGCTCCAAGATGACACTCATTGTTAAATAATGTTAAAAAGAAGGATTCTTACAACAACCAAATCAAAATGAAAATCTTAAAAAAAAAAACACTCTTGCTAAAACATAAAAAAAATTCTCTTCATAGTTGCGGAAATTAAAACGTTCCTGATAGTTGGTTAGGAAGAATATGAGAAGTCTCCATTCAAGTAGCTATTAAGACCCCTAGAACCAACACATGTATATAATACTTGCAAAAATTTAAACTAATCTTGCGGAAATTGAAATTTACACCCTAATTACGCTTGCAGGAATTGAAATTCACACTCTAGAGCTGGCAGGGAGAACATGAGGAGTCTCCACTCAACTAGCTACTATGACCACTTACCAACACATGCAGACACACTTGCAGGAATTGAAATTTACACTACCCTACATGTCCTTACTCATATCTCACCTCGGATTTAGGGTCATGTCTAATCACACTTGCATGAATTGAAATGAAAAATCAACTAATACCTCAATCCACTTTGCTTCCCCGACAATGGCGCCAAAATGTTAGGTGGAAATATTGTCATTTAATTCTGTTGTAGTATTTTCCCAACCATTTAATTTGTCAATCCGAGTTTCGTAGGCTTACGAAGCACACACACTATATATGCAGGACTGAAGTAGGAGTAATCTAATCTAAATTGTTGAAATGAAACTAATCTAGGAAAGCAGGAAATTGCATAAAGGAAAAGAAATACAACATGCGAAGAGTTAACGCAAATAACATATGTGAGATCACACAATAAATCTATCTTGAATTACATAACAATAATCAAATGACAATCATGAAAGCATAACAATGAAAGAATATGAATCAAAGCTAAGAATCCCTTTCTCTTTTGAATCCTAATGACTACTATAATTCTAATTACATCCTAATTTATTAATCTCATCCCCCCCTCATGAAGAGAGAGAACTCTCTTTTATACATGAGAGCCTTGAAGATAAGATAACCATCTCATTATTACAGATCCACTATTCTCTCAACCTATTTCCCATTATTACAAAATATAATCCCTTTAAATCCTTACACATATCTCTCATATATCTTAGATAAGATATTCCAACCAAATCTCCATGATCTTCTCCTTGGAATGGGATTGAATTATCTTCTCAAATATTGAAATGGTGGAGGAAGTATTCGAGATTTTCCTTTGAATTAATCCTTCACATATTTCTACACATTACAAAGCTCACACATATTTGAGATATATATGAAAACATGTTGATTTTCTAACATTTAATCACAAATTCCTTTTAAATACTAAAATGAATAAAGTGGATAACAATAAGGTGAAACCCAAGTATATTTATGGAAATGATATCATGAAAGGTTAATGGGGCGACGAAATGTGAAGAAGGATGATGAGAAAGGTGGATGAGAATAGGACATTTTTGAGCCCCAACAGTAGACACTCTGACGAATAGTTCTCACTTTATCCCTATGCGCACGACGTATCAAGCACCTGACATAGTGAGAGTTTTCATCAGTGAGATTGTGAGGCTTCATGACGTGCCTAAGAGGATTATATCCGATCGAGGATCGGTGTTTACTAGACGATTTTGGACGAGTTTCCAAGAGGCCTTGGGAACCCAACTTAAATTTAGTACTATGTATCACCCAGAGACTGACGGGTAGACCGAATGAACAAACCAGACCTTGGAGGAGATTTTGCACATGTACGTGATGGACCAACAAAATCATTGGGAAGAATTCTTCCCACTAGTGGAATTTTCTCACAACAATAGTTACCAGAGCACCATTAAGATGACACCTTTCGAGTTTCTTTACGGGTGACCATTTCGGACGCCTTTGAGTTGGGATCGGCTTGTGGATAGGGTCCTCGTGGGACCAGAAGTGATCCAAGAAATTGAAGAGAAAATGAAAACAATAAGACAAAGGATTACAGAAGTGCAGGATTGACAAAAGAGTTATGTCGATGCACACCATGTTGACCGTAGTTACGAGGTCAGTGATCGAGTCTTCTTGCGGTTTAAACTGCACAAGAGTTCGATCAAGTTTGGGAAGGGAGATAAACACTCTCCTAGGTTTGTGGGACCTTTCGAGATTGTGGACAGAAAGGGGTCGATGGCCTATCGACTAGCCTTGCCAGATTCTTTGAGGCATATACACAATGTTTTTCATGTATCTGTTTTGAGACAATATATTAGTGATCCTACACATGTTATTGACATGATTTCTTTGCAGGTATCGGACAAGAGGGCGCTCATGACTGAGCTGGTCTGCATCTTGGATCATCGTGTTTGACAACTATGACATCGAATGGTAGATCAAGTCAAGGTCTAGTGGGACAATTATTGTCCATACTCGGCAACCTGGGAGGACGCATATGATATGCACCAGCAGTTTCCATTTTTTTTTTATGATAAACATATGATACTGTGATACACTTTATTTCAACATATATACTGTGAAACTTCGAGACAAAGTTTAGACCAAGAGGGGGTGTATGTAACATCCCGCTCTAGCGCATTGAGCGAACTTATTCTTTGAGGACACTTGCTCGCAAGTGATGCATATTATTATGCTATTAAAACTTTTGATTTTGATTATGAGGCGTTATGGGTTGATGACATGTTGTTTTACCACTCTGACATAGACAGGTGCTATTGACTTGGTTTTACTGAGTGTGCAGGATTTTGGACCTCGAGGATGGAGAGGCATTGATGGAACCCCTTGGACTCCGGATCGATTCAGGGAGTATACCATTGGGGTTGGATTGTTTTACTATGATATTAGTGCATTTGATTAGATGATATGATATGGATATATTTTGACATGATTTGTTGATGATGTAGGCTGACGATAGCTTGTCGACCAGACTCACATATGGAGTAAAGGGGTCTCGCATGACTACCAGAGATGTTGAGGGAGAGGTGTGGACAACAACCCTGCCATAGCCTACTAGCACTCCCTCCATGGCTCGAACTGTAGGTTAACGATTTCCTAGTTCGAGAGGACCCACAATGTCGTGAGGGCAAACTGCGACAGTCACTCACGATGATTCTAAGGGTGCGCAATAAGGGGGGGGCCTTATTCATTAGAGGCCCTTAGTCTCCCACAATTTCACCTACCGGAGTGTTGACTCCAGGGGTTTTTGATGTCTACTAAGTCAGTTAAGAGGCGAGCGGCACCCTTGGAGCACGTAGTGCGTCCTGAAGGGCACATCACGCAAGGGAACAAATGAGGCAAGTGACACCCTTGGAGCACGTAGTGCGTCCTGAAGGGAACATTGCGTTGTTGGTGATAGAGGAATGAACCTAGATGGCCTCAGGATGAATGATGGGTTAAGTAATTTTTAAAACAATTTCGCTAATTAAATGTCACCTAGTACAAAATTTAAGGTCTAGGTCTAAATTACACTTGTGGTAAAATTTAGTCTACCTTTAAAATAATAATAATAATTAAAATAAAAACAACTTAAATAATAATTATGATCTTCATAAAATCTTGTAACACAAAGAGAGTAATAAATTTAAATTATTCATAAAAAAAAAATCTACTGGAATGAATTGTTTTATCTTTTTGATAATTTAAAAATACTAGTTAAATGATAAAAGGGAGAAAGGGTTAAAATTCCACACCTACATTTTTGAGTTCTAATTTAAAAGGGGAAAGAGGGAAAATCTAAAATTTTAGGAAACTAGGAAAAGAGGTAACCATTAAAAGTGAAAAAGGGGAACTTAAGGGAAAAAGCAGAAGGTCAAACTTAGTAAAGAATCCACCAGTTAAGAGCTTTCTAATTTAAACTGAACAAGTAATTTAATAAAAAGAAAAGTTAATAAAACCTGTAAGATATTTTGGGGACACCTAGGAGTAACTCTAGGTGGGTGAGGGAAATAAAGATAATTAATTAATTAAAGAAGTTAATTTATGAGGAAGGAAGGGGATGGGTGACACTTGTACTGAGAGGAATTTTTAGGGAATTAATTTTAAAAACTTAACTAAAAGAGAATTTTTGGAAAATTAGGAACCACGAAACTCTATATAATGAAGGGAGGTGATGGAGGTTGAAGCATCTTCTGTTTGTGTAATGTTACACTGCAGAAATATCTACTTGACTGATTTAACTTGTGGGAGTTTGGATACCCAACTTGGTAAGGAGTGGTAGCTTGACCTTGCGAGGTGAGCTGGGAGCTAGTCGAAATCTCTGGTTAGTGATCGTGTGGCCCCTTTGTGGCTCGGGGGGCTAAGGGGGAAGAGGATTACCCCTAGCATTGGCAGGGAGGTACCAGTGAAGTCTCAATGGTTGGTGAGTGGGAGTGAATAGAGCGCGTGGACGTCACTCAGAGCTGGAGAACAGGCAACGATACTCTCTTTTCATTTTGTACAGTAGATGTTGTAGGTTTTATTTTTGGATCTGCCTGTTGATTAGGTAAGTAGATTGAATTTTTAGATTGATGATTGAACTTTTCTTAGCCTAGCTCAGCGATTGTTGACTCCCATGGCCTTTGTTCTTACCACACGTCTTGACCACCTGGCTGTGTTGATTGTGACCTTCGTGGTCATTTAGCCTTCATCCCTAGCTCACCAGTCCTCGCATGAGCAGTCGGCTAGGAGCCCGATCTACAGTTGTCGCCTTAGCGTTAAAATACCTATGGATATCAACACCCTACTTTCCTGTGCGAGGATGATGAAGGGAAGGACGAACCCATCCGTCGTCTACCTCTGTTGTTGTCCTTGGCAGATTTTTGTCTTGCGCCTTCTTGCAATTGTATATCTCTATGTTTTTTCATTCATTTCCAGGAAAATTAAGTTTGTGTTGATACATCTCTTGGCAGATTTACTATGTGGTCTTTGTGTCTTTTTACATTGGCCTTTCTAGTAACTTTGCATTTTATCCTTTTTGCTGGAAACTCAAATATGTGTTGTGATCCCTCCCTGCAACTTAACTTCGTTCTACTTTATTGATGGAATTTATTCATGGCATCCCAACACACCAATTCACGAAATGGATTCTGTGTTTTTAATTTATTTTCTTGATATTTTAGCTCTGCTTTCATGTACTCCCTGGCGATCGCATTCTGAGTTTTATCACTTTTAATTGGAAATGTTACCCTGCCTTTTTCTAAGCATTTTCATGGTTAGGGTAGCGTATTTAGCCAGTGCCTTGTGGTGTTAAACTCAACAGACTCATCATTAGTTGACCTAAATTTGGCTGTGCGATGGGAATTGGGAACCCGTTGCAGTTTCTTTCTGTATAATTTTGTTAAAGATGGGTGATGTTTAAATTCGTTTCGGTTGGGTTCCAGTATGTATTATTATGATATAATGTTTTAAAACTATATTAATTCAATATTGAAATTGCGAAGGGCATTTGGACTTCATATTATATTCAATATATTTGACTAATGGCCTCGTGGAAATTACAATGGATCCCTGATATGTGAACGACACGCAAAGCTCCTTGGTATTACTAAGTTTCTCAATGTGCGCAGTAATGAGTGACATTCGTGTACTCTATCACCAGTGTGGTTTTCTCATTCTTTGGTAGTTTAAAAAAATAAATTATTTTTTTCATTGAGATTTCGATCTGCCTGCTCTGGTGGTCATCGGTTTTATTTATCCAACTCTTCACTATCTTTGTGCTGACCTTTGAGCTTTGGTTTCTAAGGATTTCGTTAGAGTGGCATTTAAGGACAAAATTACTTAGCACAGATTTATCCTTTTGCAATTTACTGTATCTGTTGGAGATGGTACTTTGTGTTCAACTTATTGATGGTGAACGCCCCTATGTCTTAATTAATTGATGGAAAATGCATTCCGTTTGGAGATAAGTAGATGGTGATTGCACTTGTTCCCTTGATATTTGGATGGTGAGTCTACCCCTCTTAGTGAACCCCTTTTATTCTTATCTCGATCGGTAATTACCTCCTATGAACAACAAATTTCCCCTTTTTCTTTACATAGCAGTCAGGTAAGCATCCCTTACGGTGATATTGGATGGAATTGCTCGCACAAATTTTTTTTGACTGTATTGTTAGCATTACATAAATTATCAAACCTGACAATCACTTACATTCTCGATTCTTCGCTTAATGAATCCCATCCCCTTTTACTGGCCTTCATGATGATTAACCCATTGTTGACCATTCAATTAGGTTTCCAGTAGAGTACTGAGCAAAATTCCCTCAATCTTATTTCATAAAAAAAAAATTACTGTGAACAAATTACCCTGAATTGGAAGCGATTACCTGAGGATATAGATTCCTAAGGTTGACCTTTTTATGTAGTTAGTATTGTCTAGATTCTCCTTCATTTTGATTGATCACCCAAATTTCACGCTGCCTTACTTTAATTGCCTACAGTGAGGTTAACGATCTGCTTTCCGAATTGTAGGTACCTACCTTGAACAGTTAACCGACAGCATGGAAATAGCCCTCCTCAATGGCATTATTTTTTCTCTGCAGTTTCTTTAGTGTTAAGAGATAGTTGGTTATTTTAGTACAATTAATATAGCTAGACAACTGGTTGGGATTTAAATTGTGAATAAGCATTCAAATTGTAGCATTTTGCTTGATGTTGATAACTTTGTTATATAATGTTAATTCCTAAGTTAGAATTTCCCAATTAGATTGTAATTATTTTTATAGTTTCAATATTTATTCAATTAGACTTGCTAAATTGATTTGTAATTTATGTTAAATTAGATCGCATATTAATGATTAGTCTGTAATTTAGACTTGCTAAATTGATGGTGTTAAATGTTAGATTTGATTGTACATTAAGGACCCTATTGTAATTTTAAACTTGCCAATTTAGATTGGTATTCATTGATTAAAATAAATTGTAACCATTGACTATGTTAGACTAGATGTATGGTCGGGTTGTTGGTGTAGTCATGTTTTATCTTGCATTTCCCTTGAATGATTTCATCCTGTATCTCGTCGATCATTTGCTTGGGGTTAGGGTGTAGCCTTCCTGTCAGTATTCGACTCCTAGCGCATCAAGTTATATAGAGTCCTTGGTCCAGATAGGATGTGTTGCGCCAGGGTTATTGACGCATCTATCATCTGGGGACAGCATGATTCCTGATGAGGGGACCATGACATGCCCTATTAGATAGCGACAGATGATAACTTGGCTGGAGTCGGTACCTTGTAGGTGAGTATTGTCGAGTGTTGTTAGTGCTTTGGCATGCTTTGAGGTTCTAGTCTTTGGTCGTCAAGTTCATTGTGTCGGGAGGGGGATGCAGTTCCTTAGTTTGTAGGCGTGGTCTTGTTTGCATCAGGCTAGTAGTCATTCCTGCTTATTATTCTGCGCATGTTTTGCCCATTTTCCCTTGTGCCTGTGCGTGGAGTCATAGTAGCCTGTTGTCGGGACTGCATGGTTGCGTGTCATCATCAGTGGTGTGGTCAACTATTGTCATCGTCGCCTCCTTGCCTACATAAAAAAAAAAAAAAAGAATTTCACTTCTGCTTCATTTGTAGTCGTAACTTTGGGGTCGCTACAAAATTACATTTCCATACATGCTCTCATATTGGATTTATATCTTTAAATTTTACTTACATTTTTGTACTAAACTATTTCATCATTTCCTTGATTGAACATATCTACCCTTGTAGTTTCTTGCACCATTCTCTTCTCTTTTCTTAGCCACCCATCTTCGAACATGACCTACATACTGAATTCTCCAGGATGTTGCAATGCTACCCAAATGCTTTTTTTTTTTTTTTTCTAATTGAGATGGTTTGTCCTCAGATTTTATTACTTTTTCATTTAATGCAAAGCATAGAATCATTTTTATTCTTCATGGTTCTTTATTTTTTTCTTTCCAGGAAAATTGTCTCCATTTTTTAATCCTTTTGTATTGACACCCCAATATACCATGCCAATCCACTCATCTCTTTGGAATGCAATCAACATTCCTTTTCATTGTTGTCATTGCTCCTCGAATGTCGCAGACTCTGTATAACTTGGTATCCATCTAATAGTACATGTACACTATCTAAAATTACTCCCCACTTCATTCACCATTCTATATCCAATATGCACACAGTATATTGATTTATTCACCTCTCAAGACTCTTTACTTATATGCACCTTCATTTCTTTACCTTTGATGTGGTAATCTTCATACCATTCTTCCAATGTGCTACTTTGATAACCATCATGGAAATGCTACCCCCAAACTATGTGATTATTCCTTGGAAATGTTATCCTTATTTATTTATTTAATTTATTTGTTATTTAATCATTGTATTAAAAAGGTTGTATTTTATATTAATATTAAAATAAAAAATAATTTGATATTGATATTGTTCAAATTACATATATACATATAATGAATGAAAATATGTGATGAAAAATCACATAATAATAAGACAATGCAATATTCATATTTCATTTTAATTGTAACCATTAAGGAA
>WSFP011424046.1:0-22550 GCA_009831015.1 Picea engelmannii | reverse complement strand
AGATGAAAATCATTAAGAATTTGCAAAAAGATGTCCAAATTCACCAGGCAAATAACGAAAGGCTTAAGAGAGCCAAGGAAGAACATGAAGACTTCAATATGAAGTTAATGCGGAGCCTGGAAAGAATTGAAAATAAGTTGGATAAGGAAAGTAGATCCATCAAATTAGAGAGCCTCAGGTCCCCTGATGAGGAAAGAAGAGGAAGAAGTGGTAGCAGACATCACCAACACTCCAAAAAGCATTCCCATAAGAGAGCACACAATAGCTCAAGTCCATCCCCTGTCAGGAAACATGAGAGGTATGGGATGGATGATTTGAAAGGAGAAATGAATAAGATCAAACCTCCTACTTTTGATGGAGAGCATAAGAAGGATGAAGATGTTGAGACACAGTTGTTAGGCATGAGGAAGTACCTCCAATTGGAAAAATATTCTTCTCATGCAGAGGGAAGAATTTCCATCTACCAACTTAAAGGAAAGGAATCCATATGGTGGGATCAGCTGGTGCAAGTACAATGCCTCAAGGAGAAAAATGTGACTTGGAAGAATTGAAGAAACATTTTGAAAAGAATTACTTAGCCAAGAGATACTATGACAAGAAGATGAAAGAGTCCTATGAACTTAAACTGGGTAGCATGACTATAGATGAATATGAGAGGATATTTCTAGAGTTGTTGAAGTATGTCCCTTTCATTAAGGATGAGGAAGTCAATATCTAGAGATATTTGAGTGGGCTTCCATCTTTCATTAGTGACAAAATCCAATATGATGATCCCAAGAATCTAGAAAAAACTATAAGGAGAGAAAAATGCTTATATGATCAACAAAAAGGAAATCCTACTTTCCAAAAAGCTTGGGAGGACAAGAGGAAGTTTAAGAGGGAGCAAAGGCAGAAGGGAAACAAGCCACCATTTTCAGAAATATTCCTCAAGGAAAACCAGTTTTGAGGGAGCCTGGGATGGCTTAAGTAGGTGGGCAAAGGCCAAGGCAGACACCTATGCAATGTTGGGGCTATAATGGAGATCATAAGTATAGATATTTACATCACAGAAAGGATAGGGTGAGAGTTTTTCACCATGTTTAGCGAGCAGAAACAGTGGAGGACATGGGCAGAAGAGTACCTAGGATCTATGCAGCCCTGGACAACAAGCAACTTAAGTTTCAATCACACATGATTGAAGTTGAAGGTATGATCAATAACCATGCCTTTAATATTTTAATTGAGTTAGGGGCTATTCATAGCTATATAGATCTTAAGGTAGTGGAAATATTTCAATTACCAAGAAGCAAGCATGGGAAATCTTGGTTGGTGTAGTTGTCTATAGGAGCCAAGAGAAAGGTTGTTGGGTTGGTTAAATCATGTCTAGTGGGCATGAATGGATTGAGTACCAAGGTAGATTTGAACATATTTCCTTTGGGATCATGTGTTTCTCTAATTGGTATGGATTGGTTGGACCAACACCATGCCATATTAGACTATCATAACAAGGCATTCACTTGCTTCAATGAGGAAGGAAATCAGAGAGCAATCTAAGGAATTCCCAGGGCAGTTACTGTCTGAGAAATCTTAGCAATGCAGCTAAATAAGTTTACAGGAAGGGATGTAAAATACTTGCAGCCCATATGGAGGAAACATCTAAGGATAAGGTGACAAATATGGAGGATCATGTAGTCCTAGAGGATTTTGAATATGTGTTCAAGGAGGTACAAGGACTACCTCTAAAGAGAGATGTTGATTTATCTATAAATTGAATACCTGGAGTAGCTCCAATATCAAGGACTCCTTATAGAATGAGTACACCAGAACTGAAGGAACTACAAATGCAACTTGAAGAGCTTCTGAAGAAGGGGTATATATGCCCAAGTGTGTCACCTTGGGTTGCCCCAGTCTTGTTCGTGAAGAAGAAATATGGGACATTGAGATTGTGCATCAATTTCAGACAGTTGAACAAAGTGACTATAAAGAACAAGTATCCTCTACCAAGGATTGATGATCTCTTCAATCAGTTAAAGGATGCAAGGATATTTTCAAAGATAGATATTAGGTTAGGATACCATCAGGTAAGGATTAAATATGAAGACATCAACAAGACTACCTTCGGGACAAGGTATGGTCATTATGAGTTCACAGGGGTGCCATTTGGGTTATCAAATGCGCTAGTTGTTTTCATGTGCCTAATGAATGGTGTTTTCCAAGAATATTTAGACAATTTTGTCATTGTCTTTTTGGCTGACATCCTTGTATATTCCAAGTCAGAGGAAGAGCATGAGCATCATTTGAGGATGGTGTTGCAAGTGCTAAGAGAGCATCATATTTATGCCAAATTGAGAAAGTGCTCATTTTATCAAAACAGAATTCACTATTTGGGGCTTATCATATCTGAAGAAGGGATAGCAGTGGACCCTAAAAATATTGAGGCCATTAAAGGGTGGAAAGCACCCAAAAATGTGATAGAAGTAAGATCCTTCATGGGTATAGCTGGATACTACAGAAGGTTCATTACAGTGTTTTTGAGAATATCTCACCCCTTCACTTCCTTGCAAAGGAAGGGGAATAATTTTCAATGGACAGAAGAATGTGAAAAGAGCTTCCGGAAATTGAAGCAACTATTAACCAATGCTCCAATTCTTAATATTGCAGACCTGAATGAAGATTTTGTGGTTTTCACAAATGCATGCAAAGAAGGACTGGGTGGATTCCTCAACCAGAATGGGTTTGTGATATGTTTTGAATCCAGGAAATTGAAATAGCATGAAAGGATCTACGCCACTCACGATTTGGAGTTGGCAGCCATAGTGCATGCTTTGAAGAAGTGGAGGCACTGCCTCATGGGAAATAGGTTTGAGTTGAGGATGGACCATAATGTTTTGAAGTACCTCTTTGATCATCCTACTTTGAATGTTAGGCAAAGTAGATGGTTGGAATTCCTCTGTGAGTATGACTTTGATATCAAGCACATCAAAGGAAAGGAGAACAAGGTGGTTGATGCGCTCAATAGGAGAGTGCATGAATTACATGTTACAACCATTAGCATGTATTAGACATATCTTAAAGGAAGAATTTTTGAGACTGCAAAATTTGATTTGCAGTACATGGAATTAATAACAAAATTGCAGCAAGGTTAAATGCAGTAGAAAGCTAAAAATTATGAATTGGGAATTGATGGAATTCTCTTGTACAGAAACATATTTTATGTACCCAATTCTCCTGAATTGAGGAGTGTGATTTTAAAATAAATGCACAATTTACCTTATGCGGTCCACCCAGGATATCAGAAAATAGTTTCAGTAGTCAAGAGCCAATATTATTGGCCAGGCATGAAGAGGGAGATTGTTGAATACATAGCTAAATGCTCGGAGTGTCAAAGGGTCAAGGTTGAGCATAGACACCCAACTCGGTTATTGCAACCATTACCCATTCCTCAGTGGAAGTGGGAAGTGGTGAAAATGGATTTCATCACAGGATTTCACAAAACAAGCAAGCAGCATGATGCAATCATGGTGGTAGTAGACAAGCTTACTAAAGATGCCCATTTCATTGCTATGAAGGTTACTCACAAGGAAACCAATGTTGTTGATATTTATATGAGGGAAGTGCTGGCCCTTGACCAAGTTTTGAGGAAACCTTAGTTAGGTTTGGACCACTTTGGGACTTCGACAGGTTGGTCGAAGATGGAGCACCCAGGTGGAGCTGAGATTGCGTATCTCACTTATTTTGTGGGATATGTGGACACAATAAGGGGTCCTCTAGGGTTTTTGTAATGGGTTATGGGATGTCAACCCATGAGATTTACCCATGATTAGGAATTATTGTAAGGGTTTGTAAAAGTATAAATAAGTAATAATGCATGGTAGAAAAAAATAAGTCTTGGTAGATAAGTGCAAGTAGTTTTGGGTTGCTTTGTGCAATAGAATGTATATGTGTTAAGGCTCTGTGCTCTATAGAGAAGTTGGCTATGTGACTTAACCTAGTTTTGGAAGGAGGATCTGGTGCTCAGTGCACATATATCTTGTCTGGTGTGAAACTCGACTATGTGGCTTAGTGCACAAGAGTCACTAAATGTAATATATTTAAGAATAATAAAGAAGACAAAGCAATTGGTGGACGTAGCCCCACACCGGGGTGAACCACGTGTATCTTGTGTCTTTGGTTTACTCTGTTTTGTGTATTTTATGTTATGAATTTGCTCAGTGCTTTTCTTATTATGTATGATAGATATATATGTTGATGCTTAGTGCTTTATTTTTTTTAAAGATGAATGAATGTTAGATCTAACTCAATGTTATGTGCTAAGTGGTTGAAGTGCTTAATCTTTATTTTTATTGTGTCGATCCATCTTTGAGTATGTTCTGCGATGTTACTAAAGTTTGGAAACTAATGCATATCACCTTTTAAGTGTTAATATAGTACTTTGTGAAGTGTTATTATCATAGATCTGTGTCCCAACTTGGTTATAAACACCTGTGTCATGTAACCCCCCTTGCTTCTACCTCAGGTGAGACTTCGCCTGCTCCGTAGGTGTTGCTGAAAGGGCCAATAGTTAGGGTTTTGTTGGTGCGTTATTGAAGAGTTGAACCCTGGGTCTGCCCTTGTGCCAACATGAAGTAGCATGATTGCACGGTATTCCCAAGACAATTGTGTCTGACAGAGACCCAAAATTTACCTCAAATTTTTGGAGAGGATTATTCAAGGGGTTCAGAACGAACCTGAACTTCAGCACAACCTATCATACTGAGTTTGAGGGACAAACAAAAAGAGTAAATCAAGTGATAGAAGATATGTTGAGGATGTATGTGATGGAAAAACTATCTAAATGGGAAGATTATCTACACTTGGTAGAATTTTCCTACAACAATGGGTATCAAACATCACTGAAGATGAGCCCCTTTGAAGCCTTTATGGTAGAAAGTGCAACACCCCAGTAAGTTGAGAAAACCTAGCTGATAGGGAAGTGGTTGGACCAGAGTTTCTTAGGGAAATGGAAGAGCAATTGTTAAAGATAAAACTGAAATTGAAGGTTGCCCAAGACAGACAAAAAGGCTATGACGACAAGAACAGATCACAAGGAATTTAAAGTGGGGGATCATGTTTTCTTGAAGGTGAAAGCCAATAGAAGGTCCCTGAATCTGGGAAAATGTTCCAAGTTGGAAGCCAAATATTGTGGGTCATTTGAAAGCCTATATAGGATTGGTCCAGTAGCTTATATGCTTGTATTTCCTGCATCTATGTCTATACATAAGGTATTGCATGTCTCATTGCTTAAGAAATATATACCTGATGCTAATCATGTTATTGATTAGAATGTGATTCAGGTGGAGCAAGAAAGCGCCTTTTAGGTGCATCTGGTGTGGATATTGGACCAAAAAATCAAGAAGCTCTCGAATCGAGCCATAGGACTTGTAAAGGTCCAATGGACCTGGTACAATCCTGAGGACGCAACATGGGAGCACAAAGATTCTATGCAGGCAAAATACCCGCATCTTTTTGAAGATTTTGAAAATCTTGTTGATGTTGTGTAAATGAGTTGCACTGAGGATAGTGAAAAAATAAGGGGAGGGGATTGTAATATCCCAAGGTTGAGCCTCGGTTGTAATTATGAATGTAATATGTTTTATAGGTTGGTGAGCTAAGTATTTATAAGTTGGCAGGCTTATGTGTTTATTAGGCCGGAGAGCCTAGATGTTAAAGGCCAGGAACATGTTTTGAACATGTAAATATTCATATTATTAATATAAAAAACATCACTGCGTGTAGACCTACCACAAAGAAAGAGTATGGGGGACTAAGCTCCATTAGGTTGTGTAAGGGAGGGGGGTTGAGAGACTAGGAAAAGGGGCTAAGATTGAGGGCTTAACCCAAGGGAATATTATAATGTATTTCCTTAGATTACTAAATTTTGGGGAAATAAATCCATCTATCCTAAGTTTCGTTGGGAGGAGGAACAGGTTCGAAGTGGAGAGGAACATGCTCCTTGAGAGCCAAGTGTCACTTAGGACGCATGCAGATTTATGTGGGAATTTCCACCATTGTTAGGGGTTCACGAAGCATTCTGGCCATATTTCCTATGGATTTCTGTCTCAACATTGGGACCAGGCGAGCCATCCATTTCCTTGATTCAATCACGCACCGAGAAAGCACATAGTCGGCCAATTTCTCCATTGTTGAACCCTTTACCTTCGTGAACTTGTGTAAATTGTTGAGTCATCCCTTGCCTTACTAGAGTTTTCTACTGTGGTTACTTGGTTGAATTAAGAGATGGTTTGAAGAGGCAGGTTGTCAGGCATGTGGGTAACTCTCCCATGTGAGAGAGTGTGGATAGAAGAAACAAGTTTTCAGGCTTGTGAGAAACTCTCTCCATGTGAGAGAGTGTGCTGAGGAAGTGAGTTCTCCTTGAAGGAGTCTAGTAGCAGCTGCAGAGCTCTCAGAATTATGTTTGGTCGGTTGTTGAAGCCCTGGAAGGGAGGTGGAGTAGTTGATGGATCATGTGACAGTGAAGGTGTACACTCTTGGGGTGGGACAGACATGTGGGGAATGAGAGTCTATGAGTGATGGGTGTAAGTGGCTCCTTGGAGGAAATCCTTCCTATTGTACTGTGCAACTTCCTGTTGTCCCTGCCTAGCTTAGGAATCCCTTGCCTGATGGATTTTAGTCCCAGCTCGAGGGTGACCCACTGCTGAGAGTGATGAGCAGTGTGGTATAAGGCTCGGATTTTATTGGAAGGTCTACATGCAGTTGGTGTACTTCAATTAAAATACAAGTACCATTTCCAAGTTTGGTTACATGTTGTGTATTTATATATGTTGTTATATTTATGGGTTTTGTCTGTGATTACTACATGTATTATTTTACTGTTATTTATGCATTATGTTGTGTGATAGCAGAACGTAAATCATCTGTTAAATATTGGTATGTGTTATTGTCGCTTCTGCAATAATATGTGTATGTACAAAATGTTTATGTCTGGTTAAAATTCCATTATATATATATATATGTATGTATGTATATGTATGTATATGTATGTATATGTATATGTATATGTAGATGTAGATGTAGATGTAGATGTAGATGTAGATGTAGATGTAGATGTATGTATGTATGCTCGAGCTTGTTATTTTTCTGAGATAGTGTTGTCTGGCATGTTGGTGGTTGGGGACGTCACAAATTGGTATCAGAGCAAAAAGTATGTTTACAGAGTGATTTTGTCGGCTTGTTGGTGGCCCGTGATGTCACAAAGGTCTATTGTCTTTCAATGATTACATAATAGGCATGTCTATACTTTTTTTCATGATAATAATTATATTTACAAACTAGGGGAAATAGGGGTCTTACAGACCATTCTCTCATGAGAAGAGGGGATAAATTCCCAGAGGTTGTTCGCATTTGCTATAAAATAATAAGAAAATTATGCTAGAAAAGAAAGTGAGCATATAAAACCAAGACCACCAATATCCGGTCCAACTTGAGCTCTACTCATTAAGTGCTCACCCCGGTCCCAAAAAGGTATTTCTAAAGCTTGAAACCCTATAAACGGATACCCGCAAATTTGCAAATATAAATGAAAGCATGGACTAGAAAAAGGAAAAAAGGGTTTTGGAAAAAGGTGGCACACAAATATTGGGTAAATCAAGAGCAAGAACACCCTCCACAAAGACGCTCATAGATATGGATTAAACACCATAAGCCATGAAGGAATCCCTAAACCATATCATTTCCGCACTTACTTTTGATGGGTTTTTACTTTCCATTGTCACTATCTGGACCTATCCCTCTACTTGGTTTATTTATTTCTTGTCTAGGTGGCACACCTGATAGGGTTGGATGAAGCCCCTCCCATACCTAAACTTGGTAACTCATGTGGGGTCCTGGGATGGTGCGATGCTTAAAGGGGATAATAAGGTAAATTATCTTACATGGATTATATCTTAAGTTGTATTCTTTAAGGACTAATGTTTCTTATGAACTTTGGCTAACCATGTTTTATACTTTGGCTTGTTTTGAATGGCCCTGACATGGTTCTTGAGGGACATCCTAGGTTTGTGCCCAGGACATTGTGCCTTTATTGCAAGACTTTGGCACCTGTGATGGAGAGCAGTGGGTTATCCAGTGGCTCACCACCCTTAGAGAGTGGCTCTCGCATTCTCAGTACCTTGGATGATGGAAAGATGGGCTTGGTTTGAGAAATTCTAGTCATTATGCCACATGTATGGGTTGGAATCCCCACAGGCTGGCCACAATACCCCAGATATTTTGTGCACATAGGATGTAGGACGTTAGAGAAAGAGGTGTTTGGACATCATTTTGAGATGTGATTGCATTCCTCTCGTCCTTGGATGTGACCTTTGGAGGTCCTTGACGTCACCTCCTAGCCCTTGATGTCATCTTCTTGGATAGGGTTTTTATGGATGGATGGGTATCGAAGATTATTGGCATGGATTTCAATGAGGAGATGCCTCACTTCACACTCTTTCACCCCCAGAGGATGCCAATTGGCCTTTGGAGACCCAACGTTTTCCTTTGGAGGCATGATGTCACCCTCTCCTAGCATGATGTCACTCTTCTAGCACATGACATCACCCTTTTTAGGGTTTTATTATGTATTTGTGTATTTTGGCATATTGTTAGAGGAAAATTAAGGGGTCTACCCCACTTACATTATTTGATGACAAATTATGTGGACAAATTGTATTAGGGTGGATTCATATAAAGAGGCCACCCTCACATTTAATTTTATCATCATAACTTCCCACCATTTGTGAGAACACTTATGAAATTTTCACCCTCTAAGGGTTAATAACTCTTCTCCTCTTATGCGTTATGCTTGGAAGGTCAACTTATGGATGGTTTTTATTATTTTTTATGGGAATTTACGCAATTAGGGTTTTATCTCATGGTTTCCTGGATGAAGCAAGTGAATTTTCTGCAATTTATTCTTATGTTATTAATGCTTCATGGTAAATTTTTTATTTTATGTTAGACGTCTTGCTTGGTGAAACCATAAGAGAGGAACATAAGTGTTTCTTCCTCTCACAAGATTATTTTTGTCTAAAATTTGTGAAAGAGTCCTTGTTGGGGTTAGAACCCTAAATCCCTAAAGTGCTAGCACTTTAGGATTTTAGCCATAGACTTTTGATTTTGACCTAGTTGAAGCTATAAGAAGGGAGAAAATTTTGCAAGGGCCCAAATGTACTTGCACCCTATAAATCCTTCTCCTCAAGTTTCAAAGCATAAGGCCCAAATGTGCTTGCACCTTAGAGTTTGAATCCTAACTCTTGGTTGCAACTCGATCAAGTTTAAATCTTGGTTACATTTGTTGTTATAAAACTCCATAACCCTTAAAAGGAACTGATTTTAAAGAATTCCCATGTTGAACCATTTGAAAAACTCATTCTCTCAACTCTTTTAATCATTCTACTAACCTAAATAACACTAACATTGGCAAACTTGTTCAATAACTTGTTGTTGTTATACAAAGTTTGCTACATCCATCTAGATTACTTTCATTTGTTGCATACTCTATTGTAGAAGTGGCCTAACTCATTTAGAAATTACATTTAACATTTGGAAAATGTTCTAGTGGATGTATGCTAAATTTTAATGGTCAATTGTTGCATTTCTAATCATTTGTTGTTGTTATTGTTGTAAATTATTTACAGTTGCCATATCATTGTGTACTGCTGCAAATTTACAACAACCATTGCAACGTGTTTCGTCTAATGTCTTTAAGAGGTATTAAGTGCATGTTTGGACTTGGAAATAATCATATATATGTTGTAAAGTGTTATTGTTTCGGGAAAGTACTCAAACAACTTCATACCTATTCTACTACCTTGACCTATACCAATATTTCGGTGATCAAAAGAGGAGGTGGTAGGCTTGGTTAATATACTTGATACTTTGATCCCTTGAGATCACCAAGGAAGCCTCCCTTGTGGTGGACCTCTTCCATTACTAAAATGAGGCAAGTTCTTACTAAGGTGACAATGGTAGGATCTTCCATAGTTACGCAAGTTTTGGGATCTTTTATTGGGATTTGTATAAGTACAAATCATGCGATAATAGGTCACATAGAAATCTGCAAAGAAGAAATTTCAGGTATATAATTTCATTCTATTGATCATATTAATCTGTATCCTATTTGATTCAAGCAATTTTCAGTGCATTCCCAAACAAAAAAAAGGGTTTCATAGTTACCTTCTATATTGGAAGCCCTAGTTTACTTACTATTTTTCTTGGTTTCCCTTTCTCTATTTCACAAAGAGAAAAAAAAATTAAGAAAAATATTTGTATAGGATTTGTTTATTTATATATGGGATGTTTCTTATCCATTGCAATGGAACCACTCATTTCATTGGATCCCAAACAAGCCTTTCATTGTTTGGTTTTTCTCTAAAGACATATTGACGGTTAGCGGTATGCACTATACATAGACAAAGCACAAGTGTGTATTTTCATGTCAACGACACCGCTTAATTTAAATTAGAAATAATATTGTTTTAAAAACATTTTTTCCATTGGTGGTGCGCATTGTACATAGATAAGCATTGGGGCACATTGTCTTATAAAGAGCACCATTGAGTTTAAAATGGAAATAATATTGTTTTTATATGGAAACCACATGTCTTAAATTTGTTCATGGATCGACGATGTGTAATAAACAATACTTAGGTACTGATGCTTTTATTAATTTATAAAGCATAGAATGAATACAATAATTTGTAAAAAAAATTGCTCTCACAATGACATTGTTTTCATATACCAGTGCATATACATATGGTTGATGCACAAGTGTGTACAAAGTTACTGTATGCACTAGTATCTTATTTTGTAAAAAAAATACTCAATTTTTATATCTGATAATTCATAGCTTTTATTTTTTCATGGAGATTTGAAAATTCAAAGGGATGTCCAAAAAATTGTAGAAGGGAATGGTAAAAGAAATGAACATAATTGCATCACAAGAGAAGTCGTCCCAACAAAAATGTGTATCATGGGTATGTAATCATTCATTTATTCTTTTATGTACATCAAATTTAATTATCACGCGAAATACTAATTTTCAATTGTTTTGTTGCAGAAAATAAAATAAAATAGAACCCATTCAATGCATAATACAGGACGACGAGGAATAAAAGGGTTGATCACAAACTTTGTGAGTATTTACATTTTCAACCTTACTTAAGATTTCATGTTTGATGTTTATATTTAAATAATTAATTTACACTTGTCCATGAATTTCTTCTAATAGGTGCTAACATATAAAGAGGATCCAACCCATGAATTGATAGACATTAGGTTAATTCTAGGTTGTGAGTATACGTTGAAGTATGAAGGTTTAGTTGAACAATTTGTAAGTAGCCATGCTATTTAACTTTTCTTGTTTTATAATTAATGAAACAACAAGATCTTTTTATATTAATTATATCGATTGTACTTTGTCATGGCATATTAAACATGCAGGAAACAAAGTATGGAATGCATCCAACATAAAGGATTTTGAGAGAAGGCATGAAGCATAGCTTCGAAAGAATGTGTATTGTTTATGAAAGACTCACTACTTAAGTATGTTTATTTATTTATTTACGCAAACATGTATATTCTACTATATATATAAATGTAGATATACTTATTACACTTTATTTATATGTTTGTAGATGGAATATGAAGAGGCGGAACATAAAAAACAAGTCGATCAAGAAAACATTAGATTAAATAACCAAAGTACAATATCATCTACAAATGATCAAGAAATGAGACATGCACGTAGCTCGAGTGATGACAACAGTTCAAGTGATGAATGACAATCAATATAATTGAATTTTACTGCAACTTCTATGCTTTGGAATATTTTTCTCTAAAAATCAGAGATTTTGTTTAATGTACTCGACATATTGTCCCAATTGCATGAGGAAGTGTTACCAATAAGTGCAACAATTACATATTGCAATTTGATTATTGTGGACCTTTACATTGTCGCATTTTGTATGACAATGGGTCTCTTATTCATATATAATAAAATCGGTTTATTATTGTATTGCATTGTTAAATGTTGTAAAATGTTGCATTGTTAAATAATCAATATGTGGATGATTTACATTGTTACAAATAACAAAGGTGTGATTCATTGGATAACGCATTAATGAAATCATTATATCAAAATGAAATAACAAAAATATAAAACAATATTATTATAAAAAATGTTTGATTTTGAGATGATAAATTGAAAATTTGTAAAAAAAAAACTAATTAAAATATATACATATAAGTGCATTGTATTCTTATGAACTCACTAGACGGTGTGTGCCATAATATAGAAAGCGGTGTGTTTTGAGGAATCATCGGTGTGAACTATTGAGAAAAAGCATTGTTCCGTAAATGACATAACATAATCTTATATTTATCATTTCAAAATTTTGCAGTGCCCATGTTTACAATACACATCGGGGCTCTAAATATAATGTATGCACTGGTGACGTAAGTATAATATACGCATGAGGGCTCTAAATATAATGTACTCACCAGTGCTATAAGTATAATGTATGGACCGGGGCTCTAAATAAAATGCACACACCAGTTTTGTAAGTATAATATATGCATCGATGCTTAGTAAAAATAATGGCATCGATATCTCACCTCGAATATTCGAAATTTCCTTACCCTTTAGTGTGCATGGTAATATAGGCATTGATATGTACAAATTATACAAGCATTGTGGCACACACTAACATAAACTCAAAAGCATCGATGCTTCATATGCAAACAATGTGGAACCGATGCATAGACATTATAAGAGCATCGGTGTTGCATACAACAAAAAAGGTGAAACATGTGCATAAGAAATATAAGTGCATCAATGCCTTTTTGTTTTATGTACACACTAGGGAAAGTTGATTAAGAGAAGACTAGTGTGGTTTGACGATAAAAACACTAGAAAAAAAAACTCCTCTACAACCTTTGCCCGCCCAATTTTTTTTAGTTATATGGAACATCCATTAAAATCTCCACTTTGAAAAGTGAAGGTTGTGGCGGAGGTTTTTTTGAAAATTTTGTCAATCTTGTAACAGTAAAAATCTCTGCTACAGGGTATTTTCCTTGTAGTGAGCAGACTGATAGTACATAGGGCTGCAAGGATCTAGAGGGATTCAAGGATAGTTACATGGAGCACAAGAAGTTGAAATAAATGTGTACTAAAAAGCATACTACAAGTGATGCAGGATGCATATAGGAAAGCTAGAATACATATGCATTAATAGGCATGTTGATAGTGAATACTCAATGCATATCAAAGTGCATTAGTGCATATGGACATGTTTGAGAATACATATGGCATGCTTGTAGACTAAGAGTAGTATATTTTCATATATGCAACAATGATGTTATTATAATTGAATGTGGATAATGATGGATTATGTATCCAGGAAAAATGTTTATAGCATGGTTGAAGATGTTGATGATGTTTTTGTGGCATATGACAATCATCGACATGAAGACAAATGAACATGGTAAGAACGTTGATCAAGAGGTTGGTGAAGGGAGCCTGTGAGCTTCTACAAAATATTGGTTAATCAAGTAGCATCAAGTAATTTGATAACATACATGAATGTATGAATTTGGTTGTTTGTGATGCTTAAATGTTAAAAGGGATTTGAGATAAGAATTCCCTCAATCATAATTCAATATTTGAATTTTTGAGTATTACAAACATGAAATTCCATTGGATGTGGTAAAGGAAGAGGGCCTTGAATGTACATAATTTATTTAATACTTGAATGCATTCATATAGAGTTTAGTGGTATGTTATGTTGGTTATGAGATCATAATAAAGTTAGGCCAGGAGATATATTCATGTTATAGAAATGGATTCCAATAGAGCTAGCCATGTGTGATGCCATGGTGTGGTTGGATATGGATGGGCTATAGCACTACACAATTTATCAATGGTCTCCCTAATTACAATCGATGTTTTCACTACAACCATTTTGCCAACACTGAAGAACACTAAAAAATTAGATTCCTAGTGTTGTGTATGGATCTAAGAGGAAGGTATCCAAATGATCAAATGATTAATACATAAGAGCCAAGGTGATGTGTTGAGGCATTGGCTATACCTTCCAACTCACCATGGTGGAATACATGACATAGGTATGTGGTATTCTTGAGTCAATGTAAGGATGCATTGTGTAGATGCGGCCATGGCTATTGGCACATTAGTTTATTGGTAATGTTTTATTACATTATGAAAAGATTGGTGTGCTAGATAATTCATATACAAGAAATGATAGTTGAATTCCATTTAATATGGTTAATAATTGGAAGTCATTGAATTGCTAATATAGTATAATTATGGGATCACTTCATTGGTTGTTGCAAATGTTACAATAAAAGAATGATGTGCATGAATATTGACAGTTTTTTTGGTTGATTGAAAGATAATATGGATTGCGGGTAGAAGGGTTTTAGATATGGTAATGGTGTAAGTCCATAATGGAGACTGATACTTGTTGTTGCAAGAGCCAAACATTATGATAGGGATATCATGCTTGGGAAATTTTATTTCCTTGTGAAATAGATTTGAATTATGAATGGAATTGCTACGATGATATCGCATGATACTTGCATGTATTTGATACATATGAGATGATAGTTATTGAAGCTGGAAATATTGGGAAGAAGGTTATTGTTATGACATTGGAACCCTATAATTACCATAGGTTACAGACCGGTAGTGGAAGTCTAGTAGTAAGTCGATGCTCTCCTTGCACGTGAACACCTTGGAAAATGATGGATCACCTGATGGGATTGTGTAGTAGTGAAGGGTATTCCTAAGAATGGAGGGTGAATATAGTAATGAAGAGGAAACTTAGGGATCATTATGGCATGGTGGTTGGAATCATGAGGCTTTGGATGAAAGGACAATGAGCTGAATTATGGCCCATGGAAACTTTGTGAAGTTCAGGATAGTCATACAGATAAGTGTTGGTTTATGATTACAAACTTATTTTTTAATATATGGATTACATTTGGAGTTCAAAACTCTTTTGAATACAATAATTGATGTATGATAATGGCTATAACATGTATATGTTCTTGATAGATTCTATAAGAACAGTTGAAGAGAAAAGACATAAGTGGGTACTGAGAAAGAAGAGCACTAGAAGGAAATGGAGATCAAGGACAAAGGCATGGAATGAGTAAATTCTAACGGGCTTGTTACAAATCAAAAGAAATGAAGTGGGAGTTGGAATATGTGATGCAAAATTCACACCTACAACTATTTTTGAAAGCTTGGAGACTCCATTATTGAAGCTGGAGTTCCTGGAGCCACAAATTGAAGACTTCATTTCCAACATGTGTCAGAGTCCTGGAAGGGGAGTGGGATAGCCCAGGGGATTGTGGTGCATAGAGTTGTAGGATAATTACTGATGTAGGAGCATCACCTTCAAAGTCAAAGATGCCAGCATGGAGGCAAAGATATGACATCTCAGCATGACAGAGTTTCAGATCAACATTTAACTCAGACGTAAATCAAGTTGTTGAGATATTTTTGAAAGCAACATTTTTAAATATGTCGTGTTTGTAAAGTCGTATAGGACTGTAAGGGATTGTAGATATGGAGTGTTGACTCTTATCTAGTAATAAATGTTAGTTAATGTAATAGGAAAAAGTAGGTAACTGCTATGACTTGATAGGATAGGTTGCAGACAGGACGAGAGAAATCGTGGAGCCAGTCCTTAGATAGTTTGTTGTTACATTGTAAAATTACTATGAGATAGGAAGATAGAGATGAGTAGAGAGGAATAGAGTAGAAGAAAGATGCAGTGAAGAACTGTAATATTATGTAATTTGCTTCATGAATGAATAGAACAAAAAAAAAATCCCAAATCTTGGACCGTGTTCATTTTAAATGTGTAATTGAATGAATGTTGCATTTTGTGTATGTCGTTTATTTCATTTCATTCATGTATGATTGCTAGAGAAGTTGATAATATGAGTTCGTGAAGAAACTGGATAAGTTTTAATTGTTTCTCTTCTGAAACTCGTATGCAAGGTGTGCATCTCGAATGCAAGGAGTGTGTCAACTGAGTCTTAGATTGACTCGGAAAGAGTTTAGAGAGAGACAACAGAGGAAACTTAGACCAAGTGCAATGAGTGCACAACATCAAGAAGTGACCAAGTGTCGAAGAACCAGAACAGAGGAACGCCAAGAGGGCGAGAAGAATTTATTTTCAATAAATCCTTCAAATTAAGTTATCAAAATCCTTGAATGAAAGGAGTTTGTGGGAAGTCGAAATACTTTAAGGATCAATATTAGAAGGGATAGCACTTTTCATAAGTGTTGATGAGATCCAAGAGTCAGACTCGTAGGAAGAAAAAATGTCGAAACCTTTGAAGACTGGTAAATCTTCTAAGTCAGAAGAAATCAGAAGCTCAGGAGGAGGAGCGACAATGGTCATTGGATCACAGTGCAAAGGATCAATAGTCGTATGATCAGAGCAAGGTGCACGATCCTTAGCGCTTCACACATGCAGGAGAGAGAACTTACCAAGGTTTGAGAATTGAGATTTCCGAAGTCCGGAGAGTCGAAGTAAAATCTCAATCATCGGATCGACCAATTGAATCTGAACCATCAGATACCATGAGTTCAGGAGGAGGAAAGTCTGAGACTTGAGACTCCCGAAGCATGAAAATCCATAGAGATGAAGCAAATCTCAAACGTCGAAAAGTTTCGAAGTAATTCATAGTCGTCAGATCAAGAGGAGATGTGGTGTGAATCTGTGGACTCTAGGTAAATTCCTGAAATAATTCATAGTCGTCACATAAAGAGGAGACATGGAATAGATCCATGCACTTTAGGTAAATACCCGAAGTAATCCTCTATCATTAGATCAAGTGGACACACGTCAGTGGATTATATACTTCCGATAAAATCCATTGGGAAAAAGGGTGAAGTTTGATATTTGAGATCTCAGACGTATGAAGACCCGAAGGAGATCTCGACCATTGATTGAGAAGAGAGCCACAAGACCGTTGATATATTTTAAAGTTCAAACACCCAAATTAGAAGCAGGGTCATTGATTTAGGAGTATAGGTGTCTGCAGATCGTCAACTCCGGAAGATTGACATACAGAGGAAAGGGTTTGAGACTTGAAAAGTCCGAAGTCTAGAATCGCAAAAGAGATCACATCTGTTGATTCAGGAGGGGTATATCTGGTCCGTGGATTTGAAATGGGTAGATCTGAACTGTCAGTTCAAAAAGTACCTTCAAGATCAAGAGATCGATGGTCCCGTAACATTTCAAGGACAAGAGTTGCGTGAACTTTAAAATGTTGAGGGCGGGCCGAAATCCAGATCATGGTTTTAGAAAGAGGACACATGGAAGCTCGAGGAGAATTGTGGGCCAAAAATTAGTTTGATTTCAAACCACCTTTGGTCGTGCTCAAAATCACGTGGTCACGAGAGGCCATCTCCCAAGGTCACATCAAGAAGGGCTTATCAGAAAAAGGATCTAACGCTCAATACTCTGAGATTTCACAGGAGAGCGAGAGGGAAGGTTGTAGGTGCTATTAGACCTGCACCAGGGAGTCTAAAGGGCATGTGTTTAGATACAGAAGGATACCATTAAGGTTCCAGAGGGTCATTTGACTCAAGAATTAGGATCCTTGACCGATAGGTTGTGTAGCCCTATAAGGGAGTAGGGGGGCTGCATCAGGTGGTATTAGAGTTGATATTGAGTTTGTTTGTAGACATCAGACAAAGGAGAAAGGAGGTAGAGCAAATGCAGAAATGGAAGAAGAAATGAGGCTACTTTGAATGAGGCTCAATGCCATGGAAACAATGTAGAGGAGAGCACCATATGCTGGAGATATCAGTGAATCTAAGAGCGAAGAGATAGAGGTCAAATAAAATGTAGCAGAGGATGTTGCACAATATCACTTATTGAAATTTGTTTCAAGAATAGGGGTCAGTGCAAGAATAGAGGTACCAATGTATGAAGGCAATTTGGAAATAAAAGAATTGTTATATTGGGTACGTACTATGGAAAAATACTTTGATTATGAAGTTATCAAAGAAGAAAAGATGGTGAAGCATGCAGTGACAATACTGAAAGGTCATGCAACACTATGGTGGGATGAACTGCAAGCCGAATGTAGGAGCAAAGGTAAGCAGAAAATTAAAAGCTGGGATAGGATGGTAGCCAAGCTGAAGGAAAAATTTATCCCAGAGGATTACCAAATCAATTTGTTCATGATATTGCAAAACCTGAGACATAAAATCTTATCAGGGAAGGAGTACATTGAATAATTTTATAGACTAAACATCAAGGCTGGACAGAAGGAGAATGAAGATGAGAAAATAGACAGATATATCAATGGGATGAGATATGAAATACAAGAGGAGATCATCATGATGTCTGTTAGTAAAGTTGAGGATGCTTATCAATCAACCTTGAAATATGAAGAGAAATTGGCCAGGAAACAAAGCCAACGAAACAGAGGAGGAAATTCAAGCAGAGGTAAGGGAACCAACCGAGAGAAGTTACAGAAGGCGAAGCATGAAGCTGGAAAACAACATAGTCACCCTGAGAAAGGTGGAATTTATAAAGAAGGACAACATGGAGGAAGAATCTCTTTTTCCAGAGGAAGAGGAAGAGCCAGAAGAGGTGAAGTTAAACGTTACACTTGTGGAAAATCAGGGCACAAGTCTTGGGAATGTCCCGAGAGAAAGAAAGAAGGAGGAGGTGAAACACACATTGCTGAAGCACAGAAGAATGTGGAATCAAAAGCAACAGAAGGAGGAAATAACCTCATGATGAGGAAGATTATTCTTAAACCAGAGAAGGAGGTGGAGGAACTAGTCCAGTGAACAAGTCTGTTCAAAACTGCTTACAAGACGAAAGACAGAGTTAGCAAGGTGATCATAGACAGTGGGAGAATTGACAATATAGTATCCACAGATATGGTGGAGAAGCTGGAGTTGAAGACAAATGCACATCCAAACCCATACAAGGTATCATGGTTGCAGAAAGGACATCAGGTAATGGTAATTCAACATTTCCAAGTTGAATTTAAAATAGGAGGTTATAGGGATGAACTATTATGTGATGTAATTCCTATGGATGTTTGTCATATTTTATTGGGGAGACCATGACAGTTTGACTGAAAAGTTATTCATGATGGGAGAAAGAATACTTATACCCTAGAAAATAATGGTAGGGCACATATGTTGTTACCAATAGAAGACAAAGAGAAAAAGAGGGAAGCTAGTTCAAGTATAATTCTCATGAGTGGGAAGGAACTTTTGAATGAAGTTAAGAAGTAGGAAGAAATGCACCTTGTTGTAGTGAGGAAGCCTAGAGTTATCCTTACAAATACTTTTGTGGAATACTTGCCTGAAGAAATCCAGGAACTGTTAGAAAACTTTGCTGACATAGTAGTGGATGAGTTACCACACTCATTGCCACCCATTAGGAGTATAAGCCATCATATTGACCTTATTCCATGAGCTTGTTTACCAAACAAAGAAGCTTATAGGTTGACACCTAGAGAGACTGAGGAAGTCAAAAATCAATTCCAAGAATTGTTGGATAAAGGTTTAGTCAGGGAAAGCCTAAGACCATGCGCAATACCAACTGTGTTAAGTCCAAAGAAGGATGGAGCATGGAGAATGTGTACAGATTCTAGAGCCATCAAAAAGATAACCATTAGGTATGTATTCTCTTTACCAAGGATGGATGATTTGATGGATTGTTTGAGTGGAGCAAGTTATTTTTCCAAGACAGACTTGAAGAGTGTATATCATCAAATAAGGATAAGAGAGGGAGATGAAAGGAAAACATCATTCAAGACAAATGAAGGATTGTTTGAATGGTTGGTCATGCCATTTGGGTTGACAAATGCACCAAACACATTTATGAGATTATTGAATGAAGTATTGAAATACTTCATAGGAAAATTTGTCATAGTATATCTGGATGACATACTAATATTCAGTAAGACAAAGAAATAACACTTAAGACATTTGACATTAGTGATGGAAAAATTGCAGCAAGAAAAATTACTGATAAATCTGAAGAAAAGCTCTTTTATGAAAAAAGAACTCATATATTTGGGTTTTGTGATCTATTCAAATGAATTGAAGATGGATCCAGAAAAGGTGAGAGAAAATAGAGAATGGCCATCGCCAAGCAACATATTTGAGGTGAGAAGTTTTCATGGGTTAGCAAGTTTTTTATAGAAAGTTTATCATAAATTTTAGTGGTATATGTACGCCCATGCTAGACACTCTAAAGAAGAAACACAAGTCTTTCAGTTGGATAGAGGAAGCTGAAAAAAGTTTCAAAGTGCTGAAGGAGAAGATCACAGAAAAACCAATTATGGTCTTACCAGAATTTGGAAAAACATTTCAAGTAAGATGTGATGCAAGTGGATTAGCGATTGGAGCACTATTGAGTCAGGATAATAGGTCAGTTGTTTATTTCAGTGAGAATTTGAATAACACCAAGAATAAGTATTCCACATACAAAAAAGAATGTTATGCAGTGATTCAAGCTTTGAAGAAGTGGAGGCACTATCTAATTCCTAAATAATTTGTCTTGTACAATGATAACCAAGATTTGCAGTTTATTACTAGGCAAGAAAAATTGAATCAGAGACATGTTAAATGGGTAGAATTTACGCAAAATTTTACTTTTGTTATTAAACATATTGTTGGAATTGCTAACAAAGTTTCATATGCTTTGAGCATGAGGAATTTGATTGTACGGGAATTCCAAGTGGAGACCTTAGGGTTTGAACACCTCAAGGAAATGTATCGAGAAGATCTAAATTTTAAGGAATCTTATGAGGCATGCAAGAATCCTTTTTTGGGAAACAGAAGCCCATGGGATGAATATTTAATCCAGGATGGATTATTTTTCAAAGGAAGCCAACTATGAATACCAAAATGGTCAATGAGAGATAACCTGTTGAAAGAGAAACACAGTGGAGGTTTAGCTGGACATTTTCGTCATGATAAGACATTTGCACATATGAGCAATTTGTATTATTGGTCAAGCATGAGAGAAGCTGTGAAAAGTTTTGTGAACAAATGCAGAATTTGTCAGTATGAAAAAGGAAGACAATAGAACACTGGTTTGTATCGGCCATTACCAATTCCAGAGAGGCCGTGGGATGCAATCAATATGGATTTTGTTTTGGGATTGCCTAGAACTCAGAAAGGGAGCGATTCCATATTTGTTGTGGTGGAAGGATTTTAAAAAGTGGCACATTTCATACCATGCCAGAAGACAAACGATGCTACACACATAGTCAATTTGTTTTTTAGAGAAGTGGTGAGACTACATGGATTTCATAGGAGTATAGTCTCAGACAGGGACACCGAATTTGTAGGAAACTTTTGGACTCTATGGAAGAGGTTGGGGACAAACTTGTCCTTCAATTCATCATATCACCCTAAGACAGATGGACAGACTGAAGTAGTAAATAGGAGTCTGGGAAACTTTTTAATAAGTTTAGTCACTGAGCAATGTCGTCAATGGGATCAGATTCTGGCACAAGAAAAATTTGCATTCAACAATCCAGTGAACAAGAGCATAGGGAAAAGTCCATTTGAAATTGTGTATGGTATACAAACAAGAGGGATTACAGAGTTGAGAGATATGAATCAAGAAGAGTTCAAAAGTGTTGGAACAGAGGATTTTTCAACAGAAATGCAGAAACTCCATGACAGAGTTAGAGAGCAGTTACAGGACAACAACCTGAAATATAAGAACAAAGTTGAACAAAAGAGGAGAGAAGTTCAATTCGAATTTGGAGATGAAGTTTTAGCTCATTTGAGAAAAGAAAGGTTTCCAAGGGGAACGTATAACAAGTTGAAGATGAAAAATATAGGACCATGCATGATTCTCAAAAAATTTGCAACTAATGCTTATGAAATTGAGTTGCCAGACAATGTTGGGATATCACTAATATTCAATGTTGCAGACCTGTATCCTTATAGGAGGGATGAGGTAGGAGAATCAGATTATCATAAAGAAGTTCAATGGGAATAACAATTTCCCACATCAGAAAAACCTCAGATGGAGAAAATCATTGAACATAGAGATGGAAATAAGACCAGGAGGAAGACATATCTTGAATACTTAGTGAAGTGGAAAGATCATCCAATGGAAGATTTAAGTTGGGTCACAAAACCTGATATTTTGAAGCATGGGAAAACAATGCAGGAGCTCATGGATAGGAATCCATGAAAATTTTAACTAGAGGAGTATGATGCAGGAGAATCGCCTTCAAAGTCAAAGACGCAAGCATGGAGGCAAATATATGACATCTCAACATGACAGAGTTTCAGATCAACATTTATCTCAGAAGTAAATCGAGTTGTTGAGATATTTTTCAAAGCAACATTTTTAAATATGTTGTGTTTGTAAAGTCATATAGGACTGTAAGGGTTTGCAGATATAGAGTGTTGACTCTTATCTGGTAATAATTGTTAGTTATTGTTTTTGCGCCTCTTTTGTCACCTTAGTGAGCAAAATAGAGGTGATTTCAAG
>ML864309.1:12754-35304 GCA_009831015.1 Picea engelmannii | reverse complement strand
AGGTCAAGTATCATTATTATTTAATATTTATGTACTCAACATTCTTGTCAAACAACACTTGGCAAATTTATTAATTGTATAATCAATTCTATACATCGAATGACGTGAAGCTTGCAATAAGACATCAAAGATATTAACCAATTAAATTTCAGAAAAATATGTTTTTTTATTATATAAAAAAATACATATATTGATTTCCTATGTTACACATTTGATAGAATACACAAATTTAAAGTCAACCAGAAACTAATCTAGAGTCAAAATGCAAACTCATTGCTATAGTCCCAAGCCTTTGGCAGGGACTAATACACAAATTCAAAGTCAACCAAAAACTCATCTAGAGTCAAAGAGAAAACTCATCGCTATAGTCCCAGGCCTTTGGCAAGGACTAATAACGTACAAATTAATGTTTCACAAAGGAGTTAGGCAAGTCTTGAGCCTTTTTATTCAATAACCTTGTAAAGTTGTTCTTGGAGTCATATGCATAAAAATAATTATATGAAGGATAGTAGAGTCAAGTCTTAATATCTAAAAAGAAAACATGATCGAATGTTGTCCATGTATTGATTGATTCAAGTGAGAAATTGAGTCAAATGAAGGGAGGGGGTTAAACATGTGTCTTTTAAAGGTAGACATTCCCCTCCACCTAGGTAATTCAAGTCAGTCTTTAGCTAATGAGATCGATTCCCGACGCCATTCGATACTCAACCGATAACATTTTATTCAGTTGCAAAAGTCGGGTACCAATAAAAGTTCTTTCTTTTTCCATCGAGTTGTTGAGTCAAGTTGTAGTCAAGTACTCCTTCATGTAATATCAAATGCAGACTCTATATTATGAGAGACCAGAAAAGCATAAAAACGTGCATCGAAGCTTTTTGATGAGCAACATAATAAGAAGTAAAACATTAAGCATGGATGATAAGCATTTTGGCAGCCGATAAAGACATTCAAGAAAGACACATCTCTAGACAGACACACACACACGAGAGATGAAAAGACAAGATGATGACACACAAATGATTTAAATGACTAAATCCCTTGGGAAAAGAGTTGTATAATAGTTCCTCGGCTTGTGTCAAAGAAAGTAGAGGAATGGAAGGATTGGTTGATGCCGCAGACCCTTGTCAATTCCATAAAAAGAGCCTCAGGAGTGGTAGATTGCTGGAGAAATAATAGAGTGTACCCTGATGATTCCTCTAAGGAGTAGACTTTGCAGTTGGTTGCAGGTAGAAATGGGCGCCCTTCAATTGGAAAAGAATGTGAAAGCATGGAGATCTTGGAGTTGGGATATGTGATATATAGTCATTTAGATCCATTAGAAACCAATCACAATAAGCCTTGTATATGTGTATCTTCCTATATAGGCGGCGGTTGTAGTTGAGTTATCTATGCAGACCGATATGCATGGTTGATGCACATTAAGGATACTTCTACAGGAGTAGAGACCCATGATGTTATTTCACACTTGCTCGGGACGAGCAAGGATTTGAGTGTGGCAGAGATGTTGGGAGGCCTCTTAGGCCCTTGTAATAAGACATATACACTAGACATTAGTATAATGAATATATGTGTAATAAAATACAAAGAAATCCTAACGAAGGATTAGTTGGAGCGGGTAAAACCGTTCCAACCATCTCTATATTATACAAATACTCATGAATATGGAATACAAACTCATATGGATATCCTTCCCAAAAATCTCTCTCTCTCTCTCTCTCTCTCTCTCTCTCTCTCTCTCATGAGTGCATGTGTGTCTCTAATATTGCTCCTATAATGTAGCTCTCTCTCTTCTTGAATGCTTCCCTCTATTCCATGGACTACAACATACCACATTGATATCGAATCCTCAAAAATATATGATCTTCTGTCAGGAAATTTATTTAACATATCCTTTTCAGTGAGCCAATTGATGAGGTAAATTTTTTAAATTAAAAGTTGTAATTCTACTTAGCTTTGGTTCAACTACGGGTCTCGATATTTTAGTTTGAAGCAAGCATATACATAAGTGTGTTCATCGTCTCTTTGTTCCCGACATTGCTTCATTTCCAGCGAGCGTCCATAGGCATGACGAAGTTGCCTCAGTATCATATAAGCATAGACCCGCTACCAATGAGCATCCATATCCCTAATGGGTTTACTTATACTTCCCACACTATTAGTTGTGCTTTCAAATTCTCTTTTATTTCAGAGCATATTCACCCTTTTGAATTTGTAAATAAGCAATACATGTATAATTGGGTGTATGGGAAGCAGGGTGATACGAGAGTTGCTTTGATTTGCTAAGTGTATGCCATGCGTTTTAGTTCAGCCCACAAATCTTGTTGGAAGCTATCATAGTACATATTTTACATTATTGTGAGGTGAATGGAGCTCATAGAAAAATATAGATAGATAGCTTTCCATCGTATGGATCATTATATGTGCATATCATAGACATTTGTGTTCCGCCACAACTATGAATTTTCATCTACAATTACAGACTGGGTGAATAAGATTTTTAGATTGAGAAACCCACATATCAGTGGCCCGCATAAATGTCTTCAATGTGTTCAATCAAGGCTGGGTAATTCAAGTATCTGGGAGGAAAAGAGAAAAATATGGATGGGATATATTTTAAGGATATCACCTTTTGAAACAAAGGATGATTTGGTAAAGGAAAAGTTGAATATTGGAAATAACGTTTATCAATGCATATCAACATAAGGGTAGCTTGGGTAAGAACAATTTCCTAGCTATTTTGTTGATGTACTGGTACATACCAAGGATATGAAATCAACCAACAGATGCTAACAAAGGATAGGTTGAATTGATCTAGGTGACTTTTCTTTGATGATGATGCATCTAAGGAAAGTATGCTTGGGGTTTGGATTTTGATGATATTTCCCCAATCTTTGTCAAGTTATTTCATAGATTCACTTTCACTTGTCATGAGAACATTGGTGAATTTGAGGGTGATTGTGAATGAGGGATTGGATGAGGACAATTACTCGATGTTAGTTGTTTGAGATGAGTCACTTTGAGGTGTGAATCAATGATATCCTTCCAAGAAACCTTCTTTGGTTTATGTTGTGAGTGTGGGATCATGGTTGTAGTATGAGGATCTGAAAGATCATGTCTTTAATTCATTGAGAGGATGTGTTCATAATGCACTGGGTGAAGAGGAAGGTAATGACTATACTTGAGATTGTAATGTACTGTTACTCTTGGTATACCATGGGGTAGCATTTGAATGATATCAGATCAAGAAATTAATGATATGATTCCTCTTTCAATAAAGATCATCTTGTTCTCGACCTATTTTGATTAGGATTAGGGTTTTCCTTCAAACATAAAAATATAATCAACAATTTTAGAGGTCCAAAAGGTTGCATCTGATTGGATTAAAGTTAAGGAAATATGATTTAAGATGTTCACATTTTCCGTGATGATGCTTAGAGTTGGGTCAAAGGTCGCAATCCTAAATAAAACAATGAGATTTATCATTAATTACTTTCCAAACTTACATTAAGAAATCCGAGTAAACGAGTTTAGGCAAATACTTCCTTAAGTTCCCCAAAAATCCAAGTGCATAAAGAGAGAAAAATCTACAGTTGTTGATTGTTCTTGCTTTATTTATTCAACATGCACAATAGAAGAGACGATCAAAGATCCATCTAGTCTGATTCAACCTATGTTGTCAACATGAATGATCAATGTGGTTCCTTATCTGATAAAAATGCAGTCTTCCATCCTAATTGTGAAACAAGAGTTCCCTCATATCTCCTTCAACGAGATCCTTAAGGTTGCAACATGGAACTCCTCTACACATGTCATACTCTCATTTACAACTAATAACCTGAAGTCATTGTAAGAAGGGAAACACTAGAGATTAGAGTGATTTGAAGGGGATGATTTTATATAAGGGTTCTAATTAATGAGAAGTAAAAATTTAAGTCCACCCTTGGAAGGATAATTTGAAAGCAGATTTTACCAAGAGGTGATCCAACAATGGATCAAGAGGATAAGTTTATGATATCATTATGAGTAGAAACTCTTTTCCTAGATGATTCAAATAATATTTCCCTATAATTCGATCTGCAACCGAGGAGCTCATAAAAGTAACAATTGGTTTTGCTCGTTCAAACGATTCCAAATTTCTTGAGTATGCAATTATGTTATGAAAATGGTCAAATCATTTATTGTGATATCATGGATAAGTGGATTAAAATATTTAACAATTTTGTTGCCAACAATTAAAGTGAAGACCTTATAAAATGGGATCGGAGCTACTCTAGAAAGATCAAACAAAGTTAAGATTGCAGGCAACATGGATGAATACTTCATGTTGTTCATAAATGAATAAGGAGTCTAAATTATTCTGGTTATAAATCATATGTGAAACCAATCTTCCAATTATTGACTTGATATGTATAGCTAAACAATGTGATTTGAATGTGTTTTAGTATGTTGATTTTGTGGAAAAAAATTCATTCAGATAGCGCTATGGATAACTGTGGGACACCAAGATCAAAATTGAAAGTTAGTCTGAAATTTTTTTTCCAACAGGAGGAGAGTATGAAGGAGACTATAAGTCTCTAGATATTTGTTTCAAACCACACAAAGGAGGTTGTAAATTTATTTAGAATGAAACTCCCCTAGTAGGCTATAGAGATTCGGTTGCAAACAGGTTATATAAAAGTGCTAGAGGATTTCAATGAGTGAGATAATTTAGCGTTTCCCTCCCTGTCACAAATTCATCCTTTCAAAGAGAAGAGTAGAGGAAACCATTAGTCTCCAAACTTTCCTATTTCTTTCATCGGGTGAAACCTTTAGGGAACACGTAACAATCCTTTTATTGAGAATTTTAAGTTGAAAGAAAGCTAGTTAAAGATTGAATGATACTTTTCTATATAAAGGATAACTATGAGATATTAACACTATTATATACAATGAGAGAGATTCATTTTTTACAACTGAATTTACTGTAAACTCTAACAATATTAAAGCAACAACTACATGGAATACAATACACTAGCATAATTTATCCTACTCATATCCTACGCTAGTTGTGCAGAGGATCAAATAAATGTGCAATTCCAATGCAACCATCCACATAGCTCCAAACTTGCAATTTCATGTTCATCAACAATCAATAGTAGAGATTGGAGTATTACTAGATAGTAGATGGAAAACATTACATCATTGAGAGATTTGTCAAAGATATTACTATTGTATTGCATGGGAACACATGGTAATAAATAGTCCTCTAACCAAGCTCCAATTTTGTCAAGATGTGTGAAAGAATGACCATAGAACTAGTGTAAGAGAGGATAACATACATGTTGAGAACTATACCTGAAATTTCCCTGAAAAGTGTTAGGTGATATAATTTGAAACGCAATGTTGTTATCATTTCTAGGAAACAAATCAAAACAATAAGGTCTTGACATATCCATAGGTCTGAGATGAAGCACCCCCTCATCTTGATGAGGCATCTTATGCATACAATTAAAGTTATTCACAATAAGAAAGGCATTCAACAATTCCTTAGGGTTCCCTTCTAGCATGATGTGAAGTCTATTACGAAAACCACTAGGGTAATATTAACATTGTGGATCTCAAACACATTATTGCTTACTGAAGAAGATTTAGTGTGTACCCCAAATGTTTTTTAAGAAAAATAATTTCCCTCCTGATGGGAAGGTGTCACAATGTTTACTTTATTCCATGAAAAAGATGGATGGGGTAAAAAGTTAGTCAGTTCAGGGGTCAAAATGCCATTTTCCCTTTCACATATATGTCCCATAACATCCCATAAGAGTTTGGCCCTACAAAGAATATGAGAATAGAATCACAAGCAACTCTAAGCATAGACATATCATCATATGAATTAGGATGGGTGAACAAGTAATTCAGAAAGGTAGGAGATTTGATCGTGTTTCTAGGGACAAAATCATCTCAGAACACATGATTGTTGAAATACAAGAGATAAATGAATGGTTCAAATCTTTAAATGTTGACATCTGGATAGCACAATGTTTTATATCCATGATATGCCCCACAAATCGTTTCTTCCTGCTCAGGGTAAGACAAAGGTCATTGCTTAGAAGGTGCAATGTATTGAGTGTTTATTCCCTCCTTCCAGGTTATTTGATTGGCAACGTTGCTTTGCTTCGCAAGAGGATGTAAGATATCATCGAGGGCATACTCATAGTTGGGATACATGGGTAACTTGCAACAATCATTATTTTGAAAGAAATGAGTGTATAACACATAAATCCGAAGGACACCTTCATGTTCAATGTCAATTAGGGCGACTGTAGTTAGAGCATCACAAGGATTATGAGTAACAAAAATCAAATCCATCATACCTTTTCCCGAATTTTTTTTATGCTCTGCAACTCCAACTTTGTTTCTTTAATAGTCTGAGAATCATCCCTCTCTTGCTCCCTTTTAAAGTATACAAGAAAAACATCATCCTCGACACATTGATGCTCTTTGTTAACAAGCCAAGATACAGATAGATCATCATGGTTTGGACAACAAGGTGAATCACAGACGATCTTAGCTGGATAGGGATCATAATAATTAAAAGAAATGATATCATGAGAGGTGTTTGTCATTTATTCGGTGAGATCTGGGGAAATGTGTTATGTATTACCAACATGGGCATCTGAATCAGACTCAATCTATTCCATTATTGAAATTGGTGAAGGGTCTACATAATCATGAGAGTTTCCTTTAGGTTTCTTCATAATTTCCCCTTCCTCTTCCTGCAATGTCAAAGATATATCAGAATAATGAGAACCTAACATAACCATCGGTGTGACTTGAAGTGTCTCATTATATGTTGCACATACTTCCTCCATGTGATTACTAGGGGAATTTGAACTGAATTGATCTTCATTGTGAGCTTCTTCTTGAGTATCAAGGAGAACTAGAGGGATGGAGGGGTGAGGAGATGCATAAACTTCCTTCGGAAAAATATGTTCCTTGAGATGAGAGTTCCCTAATGTGAAGAAAGGTTTGAATGTAGGTTATTCAACCAAACCATAGTTATCTTTACCATTGACATGTATACTGGTGGTAAGATATGATTCATGTCCTTCATCTACTAGTTGGTCTTGCTGATTAAAGAGGGCGATTAATTGTGGGAGAAAATCACCATCATGAGGCATATATTTTAGACGAAACCTATATATAATGCGTTTGAATATTAAGGAAAAATCATTGAGGGATTCATGTTGTTTCTTCCTCAACTTGAGTATCTCATCACACAAATATTCATAATTATAATTCTCAAAGGAATCCAAAAAATAAAGCATGAATTGTTCCCATGTATGGATTGAAGTGACCGACAAAGTCTTGCACCGATCTTTTACTCGACCTTCAAAGGTAAGAATGAAAAAATTGTAGATGACACCCTCATGAAAAATATCGTGAGAGAAACAATTCAAATAGAACTGAATGATATGTTCTGACACACATGTTTGCCCCTCACTATCGAAATTAATTTGTGACAAGATATCAATCAACTTTGTAGGAGTGTTAGGAGGTATAGGACTAGAAATGCATTTTCGTAAAGGGATTTGAGAAGGAGCCATGGATGTTAATTAAAAATTAACACAATAGACTCTTTGGGATCAAATTGTCTTATGGCCCTCCTTCTAGCACCATTTTGTTGACGCGGGTGAAAATATCAATGTCAACATAAGTGGGAGTTTCCCAATAGCACGTCCCAATTAGGCCCACTCTCATTTGAATATAAATCCCCACCGGTATATGGGTCTGGTTGCCACTAACTAAATGGATTTCTCTGAGAGGAGAGACTTTTTCATCTGAGCTAGACTAAATCTTAAATGCAAAACCACTCTAACATGTTGACACAATGCTATAGTAATGAGAACTTTCAATCCTATTCTAACAATAACAGAGTCAATTATAGGTATATAATTCAATGTGTAAAACAAAAATAATCCTTATTTCACATAATAAAATCATATAACATACTTGTTTGCATGTAGGTGACCATAAGCAAGTTCTGGTAATTGAGTTCACAATCCATTTATAATTATTCTCTACAAATGACAATTGACAAGAATGACAAATTGAAAAACATTTGCACAAAACAATCACCAATGATGCACCATTGAATAAATGAATCATGAAGTTGCTTGCTATTATTTTCCCTCAAAGAATTTGTTCAATTTCATAAGTAGAATAACAAACATAAAGCTTTCCCATCCACCTTTGAGTCTGATAAATAGTTGTTCAACACTCAATTTTGGTTCTCCAGTCCCCCTCCTTTTTTCAGGTTACATTGGATTTATTTTATACATGAAGGAGGACTATTGACCTTCCCAACTGCAAAATTTTTCAGTTACTGACGCTACAAATTCCCTATTCTTTCCATTCCCATTACATTTTCGATTTTCCAAAACATATAAAAATCATTACATAATATTCCTTCCTACTCTGATCTCCTCGAGAAGGTGAGAAGCTTAAAATATTTGGCGATGAAGGGCTCTTCCTCTAAAAATTTGGTCTAGAGGATGACCAACTACAAACAAACCTATTCATTGATCCTGAACCTTTCGTGTTTGATCAAGGAACCCAGTTGTCTGAGAAGGAGGTGTAGATATTCCTTTCAACATTCTGCTTTTGTGAATACAAATAGTTGTTGACCTCTGTTTGTCTTCCTCACCTCTGCTACATGGTTAAGGCTTGGCTATTCATTTTGATCTAGATGGACCTTATATTGAATTGTGTAATGCTTCCATCTCTCCAATGATATCCCGAGTTATATGAGAACATGTACTCTGCTTCTTGCGAAAACAAGTGAAACTCCTCTCGTGTTTGGTGTCGTTGAATCCTGGTAGTCCCCGCTGGTGGAAATAATCAGAAGAATGAGTATATCTCTCTTGATGTTGCAGCCATGATAAATCATGCTCTAATTTATCCCTTTTGTTAAACATTGAAGTTTCCTTGTCCCTTGCGTCCCTTTTATATTCATCCAATGGGATTTTCCTGATAAGGTGATGAGAGAATGATAGGGCTATTGTTACCACCAAATTTGGCTCTTCTAGCTCTAAAGGATGATTTAGTTATTAATTATTCAGGATCTGTGTGATCTTCAGACACTGTGTTTTGCATTTTATTCTTTAGTGTTTAATATCTCGCGTGTCGTTGGTGCATCTGTCGTCGGTGCTTCTAAGCCATGTGTCTTGTCTATCTTCAAGTATAGCCTTTTCCCATCAGGTTTTGCACATGGTGACTAGATTTTTCCCTTATCTCCGTCTACTGCATCAATCCTTCAAAACTTGAAAAGGCAAGACAATTATTAGCCTTCGTATCAAAATAACAAAATTCACCCATATTCATCCTATGTCTATCCACAACACCCTGTACTTTATTGTACTTCCATCAGTTTGCAGTGATTTCATGCATGTGACATAACAACTTGAGTGATCCGCCTATCTGAAATGATCATGTCACTTATAATTGACATGTGAGATTGCAACACCTTTGCTTTGTAAGCAGGTTTGCGTGAGAATATAAAGGTTTGCAGGACTTTGAATAAGGATGTTGTGTGATAAGGACACTTTCATATGTTTTATGGGGTTTTTAATTATTAGCTATAGATTTGCAAGATGTGGGTTTTCAGAGTCACAGGATTTACGTGCTAATACTTTGGTAGGAGGAAACCTGCGTGAAATATTCTGCACAGAACCTCCTGTGTGGTCTGCAGCTTGTGGGTTTGTGGTTAAGTTCTCAATTGTTTCTGCGATCCCGATAAGGCATTACCTGTAGCGCAGTCCCACCAATTATCATAAAACAAATCTTTGTGGTGCTCTAGGGCACAATATTTTGTGGTGTGGGTTTGAAATGAGATTTAGTCATTGATAAATTCCACACAAGTAAATCCGTAAAGATGAGGACCGTGAAGGATCAGATCCACTATGGTGGGGTCTACAAACGTAAAGGTCGTAAAGGTAGGGCCCAAACAATCTCTGGGTTGTGGGTTTGTAGGGAATTATGACTTATAGTTCCTTGGTGACCCCTGCAAGGTCTATTGTCCGCAATGCTCATTTCTGCGACTCCCAGGTTTTAGAAATACTTGCATCCAGGTTTTACAGTGTTCGATAAAATGACTACAACCCTACAAATGTGAGCCAATGAAAATGGTCTGTGTTATTTATGTGTGCGGTTCTTCTGAGCCTACGAGAAACTTTGAGCACTCAGTTTGCGTGATTAGATGTATATCATTGATTGTTCATTATATATATATAATGGATTGAATGAAAGTTCATTCTATTAGGTTGGTGCATGTTTACAAGCTGAGTCTTGTTATGAGGATTGGATTCCTCACATCTCAATTGGATCTGAGATCAACAAGTTGGGTCTTGTTATGAGGGTTAGATTCCTCATTTATCAGTTGGATATGAGAACTACAAGATGGGTCTTGTGTCAGAGAGTTGGATCTCTCATATTAAGTTGAAGTTGAAGATATTAAAAGATTGATTTTATTTGTATTCATTTAAGTTAAATAAATAAAATAATGATATTTTATCTACTTCATACAGTTTGTGTTATACATGTTTATGAATAATCAATTGAACTGTATATATCTTATTCAATTAATTTATTTAATCTATGATAGTGTGAAAAGTAACCAAAAGTTCCAGACATCGATTCACCCCCCCCCTCTCAGTGTCATTGTGTGTTCCCAACAAGAATACCTTCCTTGCTACAATTTCAATACTCCCTCCCTCTTAGCGAGGAAGGGATAATGTCTCAACCCCATATGATCTCTGAAATTTTCAATCTTATGTCTACTCAGTGACTTGATAAAAATGTATGCCATCTTCTCATTGGTTTGTATGTAGTCAAGCCTCACAACTCCTCTCTGTACACAATCCCAAATGAAGTGACACATGATATTGATGTGCTTGCTATGATCATGAAACAATGGATTCTCAGATAGATTGATGCAACTCTGGTTTTCACAGCGAATCACAGTAGCTTCTAGTTTCTGCCTGAATAATCCCAAGAGTAACTTCCTAATCCACAGTGCCTAACATGATTCTAAGCTAGCAACCATGTACTCTGCCTCAACAGAGCTTAATGCCATTGATTTATGCTTCCTATTGAACTAGGAAATGATACCCAATCCAATGTTGAAACAACAACCTGAAGTACTCTTTATGTCCTCTGCACATCCTGCCCAATCAACATTTATAAATCCTACCAATATCAATCCACCACTATGCTCATATAAAAACTCGTACTCCACTGTACCTCTAAGGTAGTGAAACACATGCTTCACAACTATGCAATGTACTCTTCGAGGGTCCACCATGAGATGAATCAAAGAGTTTACTGCAAATTTGATATATGTCTGAGTATTGACTAGATACATGAGCGATTCAATCAACTGACGATAGACAATGGGGTCTATTGTCTTTGAATTTGATGCATCAATATTCCTCCAGTTTGTGACTAGAGGCATGGACATGGGCCTACTATCTGCGATCTTGAACCTGCATAAGATCTCTAGTGTATATTTTCCATGTCCTAGGAAGAAGCGTCCATGTGTCTGCCAAACGTTTATACCAAGGAAGTAGTTTCTATGGGTAAAATCCCCCTAATATGGGTCCAGTGACTAGGTAGAGCCTTGACACCCAAAAAGACAGAAAAAATTATATTATGCCTGAAACCAAACACAACCTTACAATAATTAAGGGAAGAGAAAGAATATAAGAATGTGTACCTTAAGTCCTTACGGTTGATGTCGATCCCTTCCGATTGTTGTTTGTTCCAAGACTGTAGGCCTCCTCCCAAAGATGGATTGAAACAATGATACAGAAAAATCTAGGACAACATATGTTTAATTATCAAGATAATCTAAAGAGTTATTTATTTATGCTTAACTTGAACTTTGTTGGCGTTGCTCCACGAACCTCGTCTGGTTTCCTCTACTTTGTCTCCAAGTGCATTATTCCCAATACTGTCTTCAACACCAACATGCCAATATAAGGGGAAAATGATAGATGGTATAAGGAAGATGAATGGAAGGGGATGTTGAGGATAAAACTCTGAGAAAAATGCAGAAGGCTTGGGAAACAAGGGAGAAAATTTGGTAGAGTTCTCTTGCCTCTAGTTTGATATATCCAAATGACTCCCCTAGGGCCCTATTTATATCATCAAATGATGGTTAATTCATTTCTAGAACAGCTACAGGAGGTAATATTGTTTCAAAACCTAAGATGTCATGTAAACTTCGTCTGAAAGCACGGATTTTGTATTTTTTTTGTCACTTTTTAGAGTACACACGTGGTTTTATTAGTGCATCAAGCGTATATACATGAGATTCTAGGTGTGCAACTAGTGTATGCATGTGCTCTGCATATGCAATAGGGTGTGTATTCCATACAAAAAGTTGTTTTTAGAATAACTCCATCAAAATGGGTCGACAGATGTATGAATGAGTAGGCCAACATGATGGATGCATAGAAGTGGCATTTTGAGTTATAACATATGCCCCCTAATGTGTGAGGCCAGAAGATAAAATGATGGTTGAAATACATTGCAAAATATTTAATAAAGTGGGAAAGCACTAGAGTCGAGTAAACCCAAGCGAGTATTTGTGAGCACGTCATCTACAATAAGATAATAATAATCATCGAGGTGGGCATTCCCATGCTCAGGATAAACTATGCATGGATGCTAATCAAGTACACTGCAGATCCATGCCATATATTTTGGACATATTGTCATTAATGTCAACATCCGATGTCATTACAATATAATGATGAGTTGGTATGAACAAAGTACAGAAGAATCTACCTATAGCTTAGGAGAGGTAGCGTGCAGAAAATTCATGTACAAAAGGACTAACAAAGTACAAGGAATTAAAGAGCTTAGGAGGGTTAAAGACTAAAGATCGGTGCATAAATAAATGAAAAAAACAATTATTAAAAATCTCAAGAGAGGTAGCATGCAGAGAATCCATGTACAAAATAAGTAACGAAGCACAAGGAATTAATATATCAGGCGAGTTAACGACTGAATATCAGATTATAAAAGAATGCACAAACTGTTATTAAAATATCAAGAGAAATAACGATGAACATATCATAAGAAATAACGTTAATCGAAGCTCAGAAGAAATGACGCACGGGACTTGTTCATTCTTATTTCAGGACAATCCAGGATCGTTAGATCGAGGTGAAGTTAGAGGTTGGGAAGGATTAAAATCTCAATCATCAGATCTGAAGCAGGATCTTCGGATGGTTTCCCATACATTAGATCAAGATTTGATATGGGAGTTAAGTATTAGTCATTGATCTAGAATCGTTAGATCAACATCAGTCAACTTCAACATTGACTACTCTAGAGAAATGAAGCCTAGAATGGGTAATATTACCTGAAGGATGAAATCCTGAAGTGGACATGATTCATCCAATCCAAGGAACACTTTGGATAATATACCAATCATTGTATCGACTAAAGTGGAAGGATAGGATAAGAAAAGACGAAGGTTGGAGCCCCGAAGTCTCGAAGTGAATGAGGACCATTGGATTTGGAAAATACATGATGGTCGTTGGATCAGAACAGTGATCAACTTCGGCGCCGACCACTTTGGCATAAAAGGGTTGAGAACATGTAAATTCACTCGAAGTGCCAAAGGACGAATTCATTCTCAGTCGTCTATCTAAAATACATTTTGGGAGTTATGACAACCATTAGATCCAGGAGGAGAACATGTGCCACATGAGTAGATCCACATCAGCAAGGACACATGGCGCAATCAGATGATGACAAGTGTCAAGGTGTAGTTGGCATTTCAGGTATGGGTAAGTCATGAATCTAAGTGACACATGGCATACACTCAGTCAGTGCCACGTCAACAAGTGACATCAGCAGCTACGTCACTCCGAGAGTATGTACTTTGGGATTTTTCACCACCAACAAATTTCTGGAGTCCCAAAGTTCTGAAATGATAGAGAACCGTTCATCGTGCAAGTAAAATCCAACCATTCGATCTACTTCGGCGAAATGAACTTCGGAATATTGAAGGCCTGTGTAGAAGAAATCACCCAAAGCGTTGAAGGTCGAAGTCAACGTTGATTGTTGATCTAAGATAACTTTGGGAGAATTCTCAACCGATGATCAAGCATAGTGGAAGGATAGCATAAGTGGAGGTGTTAACCGACATCAAGCAGTCATCACCGCTTTATGACTTATTCGGTAGGTAATCACTATGGAGGAATTTCTACTCCAGATTTCAGGAGCCACAGATAGTCAAAGTTCAGGAGTGAATGAGAACCGTTCATCTCAACTCTTGATAAATTCATAATCATCAATTATGCTTGAAGCCTGTAGATAAGTAAGGATCGCCCGTTCACAGAAGATTAAATATGGAACGTCCGATCTACTAGTGAAAATTTGTATACACACTTCGACAAAATCTACTTCGGGAGATTCGAAAGGTTGCAAATGCCTGAAGTCCTGAAGGACGAAGTACCCGAGAACATGATCCCAGCACTAGAATTATGGGGGATAAAAAGAAAAGGGTGAAATAAGAGGCAACGCTTAAATTAATAAGCCCGTGGTTTTGCGCATATGGTCACATGTAAATGGTTTGAAGGAAGCACCTCTACAGAACTCGATTTCTGCAATATTTGCAGAGACATGGAATCAAGTTAAAAAGAAATTGATTCATACATGTGATCGATTTATGAAAAGCATTGTCACTAAGTTAAAATAATTAACAATAATGTTTGAATAATAATAGTGATTGTTGTTAATGTTAAAATGAAGAGGTGCGATGGTCCAAACAAAGGGGCACAATGTTTCATAGCTCACACCAGCTAGAAGAGTATATAAATGAAGTAGAACAGATGGTTCTTATGAAGTGAGGGTGGAAGGGAGGAGCATGGAAGGATTCATATCCTTACTAAGAAAATTATAAAGACAAGGGAGTTGGAGCTTCCTAGGGTTGGTTCCCTAAATATAAGGGAGTTGGAGCTTCCTAGGGTTGGTGCTCTAAATACAAGGGAGTTGGTGCTTCCTAGGGTTGGTGCCCTAAAGACGAGGTAGTGGTGCTTCCTAGGGTTGGTGCCTTCAAGAAGGGGATTTGTGTCTCCTAGAGTTGGTGCTCTAAAAAGGATTGGTTTCCTTCACTATTCTTTATAAAACCTTGTAATTCATGTTAAATATATTTATATAATTGATTTTGCATACAATTCATTATTGATTTATTGTAGTAATCAATAAAATATAAAAAGTAACAATATATATTAATCATGGCTACATGACCAATGTGTATGCCAATATAAAGTGTAGCCGCGAACAATACACAACGGATATACATCTCAAAATCATCAGAAGATATACAATGTCATGGGAATCTTCAGGAGGCATTAATGCATGTGGCTGGAGATGATAACTTCATAACTCAAGCAACAACTTCAAGATATTCAAAACTCGGGTAGGAGTATAAGACTCACTACTATGAGGTCTTGAACATGTCATCGTGGAAATATTGAAGGATTTCGATCATTAGGCACAAAACTTCATTGATTATCAATGTGAACTTGACAAAACTCTCAGGATGGCCAAATCATGAAGGTCAAGAGATTTATTGCAGAATGGTCAACTCAGGTTGCAAGACTTCCCCTTGGACAAGAGCAAGATAGATGAAAAGAGTGACGCAACATGTTATTGACATAAGTCTATGGCACATGAGGCACCACAAACTCTCCATGTTTTTGGAAGAGAAACCAAACGGAGGAGGACACAACTCTATGTAATGAGAACAACTTCCTAAGGCCATACTAGATCCCAATTCTTGCATAACAAAATAGAAGGATGTGCTTTGTCCAAGGGTGACTAGATTGCTACCAACAAAAGAGAATGTTTCCCCGTCCCCTCTTTTTGGATTTTTTTTTTTTTTTTGTATTTTTCACGTATTTAACGAGCTTGAAAAAGAATAAAAGAATACTACATTACAAAGGAGGAACGAGTGTCGCGGGCAAGAAAAATAGTTCCAAGCGCATGGAACATACTGATGCTCAACGTAAGGAGACATGTACAGGATAAGGACACTCGGGAAAATTCCTCCATGGGTAAAGGCGTAAGATCGAAAGGGAAAAAATGCTACAAGGATTTCATCTAAGGAATTCTCCAAAGTTTCAGTAATAACAACATCAAGCCGGCATTAGGCCAAATACGCAAGGATGAGACATGCGATGTGATTACAACATGACACAATGAGACTCCTTCCATGTAAATTTTTACGAGCCCAAAGAAGGCAAGCTCGGTGATTTTTCACTTTTAGAGATTCTGAAAAACACAAAAAGAAGACTCTAGACTAATATTTTTTGTAATGTTATTATCCAGGGCCCAAAAAAGAATAAAATCATACCAACGATAACTCTTATGGTCACTAGGGAAAGAGTGTTCATTTTTTGTACATAGTCCAGTCGGTCCGGAAAAAGGGTTAAACTTATACCGAAAGGACATCTCTTTAAAACCATTTTTAATGAGTGTGATAGAGACAACATCACGCGACTATCTTTTCAATTTTGAAGATTATGAAAAGAGATTAACTATGGACTCCCTCGTCCTTTTTCGTAAATTTAGTCCCTTGAGCCCGAAAAAGTATAAAACATAACTTAGGAGAACTCTCTTGGTGAGACATGTCTCTTGAGGCGTACCTTTTTCCTGGGTAATCTGTTGGCCGGAAAAAGGGTAAACTTATGCCAAATGGATTTTCTTTCTGGACCAATTAACGAGTTTGAAGGAAGCAAGGTCACTCGACGATCCTTTCTTGTTTAAGGAGTCTGAAAAGGGATTAAAGAAGACTCCAAGGTTTTCATTTTTCGTAAATAATCTCCAAGTGATTCGGATTTTATGAGCATAATGAAAATTAATATAGATTATTATTATTCTTAACACGGAGACACAAGAATAACAGAGATACAATAACATAGATACAGTAAAATTGGTTTCTATTCAATAAGAAAATGTGCAAAAATTGTAAATTGCAGCAGAAAACAAGCTTGCTAGAATGGTGGCGTCTTATCTCTGAGAAGAGATGTGAATATTGTGTTCAATCGCAAGAATATGGTTACAATGAGGCTCTCCAATCCTTTTTTATAATAACCAGGAATTCCAAAACCCTAGACATCCAAAAACCTAACCCTAGGAGATGAAGCGCCAAAAGTCATGTGGGCTCCATTGAGGTAAGCTAGTACATCAACTTCCTGGGGTCGTAACTTTTTCATACGATCATTGTTTTAGGCACACGATATATATTTGGAAAGGTCTATCCGAGGACTACACATGTTGTTTTCATAATCTAATTGTTTCCTCAACATGATTGTGGCAAGCCCTAAAAATGTTGTTTAGGGACTCAAAATGGCCTCAGATGTCAGGGACCCAAAAACTAGGAAAAAATTGCCAAACTGGAAAACTGGAAAAATGAGCCATTTGGAATAGCTGGGAGGCCACCAACATCCATTTGGATCACCAAGGCCCAAAAAATTGATAAACCAAAACCAGGGAGAATGACCCTTTTTCATAAATTTAGTCCCCCAGGCCTGAAAAAGGGTTAAAATTACACCTAAGAATACTCTCCTAGAGAACTGTAGCTCCTAGGGCATACATTTTTCATAAAATTATCCATCTGGACCGAAAAAGGAGTAAACTATCACCAGACAAATTTTCCTCGGAATTTCATTTTGACGAGTGTGAAGGGCAACAAGATCGCTAGACAATCTTTTCAATTTTAAAGAGTCTGAAAAGAGCTGAAAGAATACTCCAAGAGAGATCCTTTTCTTATGTAATCTAAATGAGGTCAAAAATGATAAATAATTTCTCGTTAAATGTCACTTTTCATAGTTTAAGTGAGCTTGAAAGAAGACAAACCATGCTCTAGGGGAGTCCCATGGGCATAGGCCAGAAAAATAATGAAGAAGAAGGATGAGGCTTCAACAAAAAGTCATGGCATGACTAAACAAGACTCTCGTGCCTATGAAGTACTACGGCATGGGCATCAAATGGAAAACAAGGATCGAACTAGGATGCCCATGGAAGGAAGGCTCTACCACATAAAGTATGACACACTTATAAACAAAGAAGGTTAGTGTTGCAATTCAGTGGGGTCGATCCTAAGGCCAAATGAACCAGGAAACGAATAATGCAAAAAATGCATGTAGGGAAAAATCTAAGCTATATGCCAGTTTTGAGGTCAACACCTGTCAGAATGTATCATTACGATGAACAAATTTAAAATAAAAAACATCTCCAAGATCATGCATATAAGGCCAATAACACTCATCCATAAGTTAATAAATCCAATATAGATAGAAACTTCAGAAAATAAGAGGTGCTACTGAATGCAAAACTTGAAAACAACAAACTTGGAATGTACAATATGGTACAATCCATCACATAACCTTATGGCTCATGCATAGTACTGGTTCAAGTAGAGCCCGCTGCTAGGCTCTAACCAAGAGTCTCTTCGGTAGTCAACTTGGAAAGTCTCCCAAAAGGGAAGAAAACACAAACCACAATGTAACTATTCCCATGGTATATAGTCCATAGTCATGGCTTCAAGGATAGCCTCATTCGAAGGCAACTCAATATACGAGACATAACACGAATGAGGAGGATCGACAGTCCCAAAGGGTGAATAAAATTGACCATATTCCATATGACGATAGAGGTTCTGGTCAGGGTTGGAAGAGTCTTGTTACGAAAATATTCCCCTGTGGACAGGTGAACTTTATCTTGGATTACTGACCCCTATACCAAGACAGAAACAATCATTTGGACACTACCATTCCTATAAACTCATTTTGCTTATTGAAAAATAGAGGATAAGGTGAATTAGGATGTACTATGTTTACGACATTTGTCCTAGTTGCTCCTATCCGCAAGCTTGATCCAACTTCTGGCACAAATCAATACCTACAATAAACAACAATAAACAAGCGACTTCCTTCTACTCTAATGGATTAGGAAAAGAAAATTAATCTATGCAAATTAAATTAAACATAGACAAGCACATGAAACCACATACTTGAAGGAAATAGGACAAGTATATTAGATGAGAACTTCAAAAGGAAACTTACGATCTTCATATGATGTTGTGGAAGCCTCTCCAAGTCCTCCTCGTCCAAATCTTGCTTGAAATATCCACAATCAAAATAACAATGCTTTGTTGATTTCCTCCCCCTTTTCACCATGGGAATGCCTCCATTTATAGTATTTGAGAGGCTCAACTACCTTGGGTACATTTGGAATTAGTAGAGGTTATGGCTCCAATAGTTGTGATATCTTCCTTAGATGCAACCCTAGAGTTAGATTCGATCCAAACTAACCCAATCCATCCATATTTGTCTTTTAGAAGAAAGTGGGATTTGTTCCAAGATTTCCTCAACCAACTCATCTCTCCCTTAGAATGGGCAATAGAGAACTACAATGCTCCCTCTGAGATGGAAAAGGAATGTTAGTGCTCCCTGTGTATGAGCAGGGGAGTGTTGATCTTCCAAAAAGTTACCAAGATGAGATATTCCCTAGTAAAAATATTTGTTCTGATTGTCATATGATGGGGCTTCTTCTTCTAACATGTTTAAGGGGTTGTAGCAAGTGTTTTCATGGTGTCGTTTGAAATATGACACTTAGGAAAAGAAAATGAGACACTTACGAGATTTCCAACAAAAAGTGTGATAATTATGACACTTGCGACAATGAAAATGTGACATTGTCGAAGTGAGGAATTTTCATGTGTAACAGATTGCCCCCCAAAGTGTGAAGTTAGAAAATGAATGTTGATGGTTGAAACACTTTGTAGATTCTTCAAAGCAAGGGTATGGAGTTGAAGAACCTGGTAGAAGTTGCAGACAACCATAAAACAATATTAATATGTGTTCCATTCTTAAGGCATGCGTACATATGCTCGGAATACAATTGACTCAAAGCACGTCCGCCAATAAATAAATTGCGGATCCATGATGATATTGACTAAGGATATGGAAACCAAAGATACAATGTGGATCCAGCTCTCTATGACCTGACTTGATTGCAGCCATGAAAGAATACACAATGGAGCTACGATGTGATAAGAACATAGCCACAAACTAATACAAAGTGGATCTATGTTAAAACATGTGTATAAGTCGGATAATCTCCATTGCAACTTGGGTAAATTATATATGCAGATGAATACTCAACCCAGGTTCTCTGACCCGATCCTATAAGAGTATGATTTTTTCCATGTGAATAGATGATTTGATGTCGAACATGAAATAAACCACTTGATTACCGGTCATTGAGGTATATCGTTAACAAGTGAGAGATAAATCACCATTGATGTTGATGATTCTCAAGGTACTTTTAAAGTACAATCCCACGAATGTGAAAAATGAGTTGAAGTCAAACATTCATGGAATCAGTCGGTCAGGGGTCATTGATGCATACCCACTACCGAATGTGAGGAGGCATTTCATTAAGGCATGCAAGTCCCAAGGTATCGATGTGTTCCTAATTCTATATCCCATATAATTTTTTGAAGTCGATAGGAAAAGACTCATCGAAAGATGGAATTGATGTATCCCCCATAAATCAACATGAAACTCGTCATAGGAAGGTGATAAGATATAGTAGATTAAAATGGACTGAAACGGGTACAGGAACTGGTAACATTGTAGATGGATGAATTTTGAGGCAAAGACTTCCCTTGAACGTTGAGGCATGACAGAAGACTTGGCAGCATGGACTCAGAGTGGACCAAAACATAATGCATCGAGTGTTGAGGCATTATTTGGATGGGCTAGAGGAGTAGAAATACTCATAGTATTGGTTAAGCATGGAGGATTAATGGATTATCCAAGTGTATGGTAAAATGAAAACAAGTGTCATGTTCAGGGGAGAATACAAGAGCTTCCTTAAAAGATCTCAAAAAACTTGACCCACTTCCTTAAATTTTTCCCCAATCCAGATAGATGAGTACCTCTTTTTCATTTAATGAGCTCAAGGAGGGTAACACATGCTCGATATAACTCACCTTCGGTAAGCTCCTCTTCTTTTATTTAACTAACTGGAAGAAGTAAGGGTTTGTCCCTAGATGGGCCCTTGGTGTGTAATTTTGCGAGTCCATAGAAGGAAAAATCAGTTGTTTTTCATGTTTAGGGAGTTTGAAAATAACTTAAAGAAGACTTTGAGGTTGTCATTTTTCGTGATTTTAGTCTTTGAGGTATGAAAAAGTATAAAACGATACGATGGAGAAATATTCTAGCCGAGATTGACTAGAGTGTTCCTTTTTCGTAGTTAGTCCGTTGAGACCGAAAAAGGGATAATCTACCGCCCAACGGATGTCTCTTCATATTTTAATGAGCTCGAAGTGTGACGAAGTTTGCTCAATAGCGTCACAAGGTCATAAAAAAATATATGCTTCGTAAATTCCTGCATAATCAAGTTGTTCTGGGAAACAAATTTCAGCAGTTTCTTCAAAAATCGACAATAATTTAGAAAAACTGAAAAACAAAACTTATAAATGTGAAAAAAGGGGTGTAAATGACTTAATTTGGACATATTAAAAATCAATTAGGGAAAAAAAAAAGTCATTCTCACCTTTTGTTTTACCATTTTCTCTTTGAGTTTTTCCCCCTTTGGAGTGATTTTTCGGCATTGACTACGAGAGCTACATGCGGCCATTCACAATTTCGTCTAGATCAGGTTGGTTCTTTGGCTTTTGTCATTCATTTTCATGTCTTTTTATCTAATTTCAGCCTTTATTTCATGAGCTTGGGCTCCTTGGAAAGCCCTAGAGTGTCGAGTAGGATCGACACTCCCTTAAGCAATCGAGGGGGGTGTTGTTCGAGATTTGAGCACCCTGGTATGTCCTCTAGGGGAGCGCTAGCGCTTTATTTTTTCTCTCCAGGGAACGTTGGGCACAAAAGTTAATTTTTTTTGGATTTTAGGATGTGAAAAAGAAATTCCTTTTATTGAAACTTGGATAATATGATTCTTTTGTGAATTTCCAGGTTTGCACTAGCCAACATGATTGAATGGAAGGAAAGAGAACATGAATTCGACGATATGGACGCCTTTCAAGACCCCTAAGTGAGGGAATCTCTACGAAACTGCGGCTTGCTAAAGTACTTAAAGCTACAAAATATGAGAAAATATGTCATTTTACTTTAGTATTCGATCAGGTTATGGGACAACGATGAAAAAGCGTTCTGGATTAGATCACACATGCTTAATATCGACATTGAAAACCTGTATTTACTGACGGGGCTCTCAAAGAGGGGAGCACCCATTCTTTTGTTTGGACATCGGTCTACTCCACAACTGACATAGGCATATGTTGCCTAGTATTGTGTACCAAGTTCATGCTTGGTAGGAGGAAGGATCGTCATTAAAGATGTGATGGACCTACCTCTATGATCCATTGTCTTCGCTATCACAAAACTGGCAGGAAGCACCAATTCCCACCTTGCTTCCAAGTCTTAGATATCATATTCTATTCAGTGCTTGGAGCCCAGGATTTTTAACCA
>ML864309.1:0-12654 GCA_009831015.1 Picea engelmannii | reverse complement strand
TTGTATGAATATAATATATGCTGGTTTTCCCGGTTTGGGTTTCCAGGTGAAAAATCTCTGTGTAATGTTTTTGCCATTGTATCTTTTCTGTTCTTTTCTGAATATCAGTTTGCAGTAGATACTGTACAAGGTTAGAATTTACAGACCTGAGAACTAAAGAAACACATCAAGAAGAACATGAAGATTCCAAGAAAGAAAGAGAATCCAGAACAACCAGTCATTGTATTAAGAATCACAATATTACCAGCCTGATATGAAATCACTAAAAGCAATCAACTGAAAGTTTTGGTTAAGAACAATGTATATATGAAAGCATTGCAAGATCTAGAACTAGGGGTTCTCCCAGATGGATGGAGAAGACTATGATGATTACTTGTTCCAGTACACCATGCATATCTCTACATGAGTCATTATATCACTCGCAACATCCATGAGTTGGAGTTCTACATTAGATGAATGCAAATAATGTTCTCCAGAGAAATTGAATAAAGAGCATATGAAGAGAAACCTCAAGACTTTGAGGCATACCAGAAAGAGACCCTTGCATGCAGATAGAATAAGACAACTTGGTGGAGAACCTCCAGTGCACAACAGAAGCGTGCTGAAGATTTTCTATAACAAAGATATTGTATCAAGATGATTACTCAATAGATCAGATCTCATGATGATAGAAGAAGTTCCACATGGATATGTTCCAGTTTTCCAACAATGATATACTCTATTGTTCAGAGCTACATGAAGCCTTCACAGAAAATCAGTGTTCCAGACTAAAGTACATTTGAAATTAAGCATTACATTATCCATGATAAAGTCCAAAAAGGAGAAAGTGGTTCTCCAATACATATCTCCACAGATGAGCAGATGAGAAGACATTCTGGTAAAAGATGAAAGAGTTTGCGTACTCAAGTTGGAGCTCGTGGAGACAAATTCCTTATTGAAAAAGGAAGAGATGAATCCTAGGTTGGGAGGGAGCACTAAAATATTATTGAAGACATTCATTGAAAAATAGTCCAGCTTGGACAGATTCTTTCCTTTTCGGAAAGTGGATTGAGATTTCTGACGGACAACGATTTCCCATTGTGGTTAACGTGGGAAATGGTCCAGATTGTTGATGTATCGTAGAAAATGACTTCCCATTGTGGTTAAAATGGGGAGTGGTCTAGGGAAGTCTCTCTTCTTGAGGGTTACTCAAGAAGATTGGCCCGCCTCGCCGGAAAACTATTTCTCAGTGTGGTTAACATGAGGAATGGTCCGTTTTGGAGGTTGATACAAGACAATCTTTTCCTCTTGTGGTTAACAGAGGAATTGGTCCAGACAGTAATTCCTTAGGGTTTATACATTCTCTCCAAGGTGCACTTTGATTAGTGTAGGAGGAATGGCCCAGGGTGGGGAATGTTCCAGGCTCAACAATCAGGGACATGCATTCCTTAGGGTTTATACATTCTCTCCAGGGTGCACTTTTATTAGTGTAGGAAGAATGGCCCAGGGTGGGGAATGGTCCAGGTTCAGAAGACATGACAGTTATTCTTCCTTGCTTGAGAAGAATAGTCCAGATATCTCATTGTTATACTCCGAGGGAAAATATTCTTTCACATCTCACAGACATGAGTGAAAGATTGGCCCAGATGATTCAGTTTATATCATAACATTGTTTATGTGCATGTTGATATCAGATGATTGTTATGAAGAGTGTATGACAATAGATGTATACTACTGTGGTGGATGTGTTCCACTGTTCGTGACTATACGTTATTGATCAAGTACTTGTTTTCTACTGGGTGTGGTAGTGTACCACTATATTGTAGTTATGTACTACTATGGATAGACACAGTTGTGTTCTATTTTTTTCTGATTTCCTTGAAGACTATCAAGCAGTTTATTGGAAATAATTATCAGCCAGATGAATGATGAACAAAGATTTTCCAGACAAAAAATGGTTCAAAACACTTACTCTTCTAGATTAGAAGAATGGCTCTTATATCACTCTGTGGAGTGAGCATCATGTATGATTACTCAGATAGAGTATGGTTTCGAGAGATGATGCAACTGATGATGATGATGGTGCTCATGATCTTGTCTATATAACTATGTTGATGCTACCGGGTGAATGGTATGTTTGCACTAAAAGACCATTACCTGTAATACCTCCCTAGCTAGGAGGGAGTGTTGATATTATGGTAGCTGCAGGAGGTATTTACCTCCACATGTAAACCTGACAAGGATAGAATACTCCAGGAAGAAAGAAGAAACCCTAATGAGTTGGCTAATAACCCTAGAAGACTTGTCGGCTCAAGAAAATAATTTATATTAGGTTATTAGCCTCCAAGAGAAGAAGTCGGCCAGAAATAATATTATATACTGAACAGAAAGATACTCAGAATGAGAAGTTGGCCCTGGTAGTTATCCAGAATTAGTATAAATACAGGAGGCCAATTCTCATTCTGGTAGGCAGTCTAAAAATTGCAGTGCCCAGTCTTGTGCGCACTGTAGTTGCCCAGTTTCTGCGCAGGTTTGGAGGAGAGATGTCATTGCAGCTGCTGCAACTAGTAGTCACGCTTGGAATATCTCTTGTCTAGGGTTTGGACTATCTGATCATCTCTTTGTGATGCACTATCCTTGGGGAAAGGTGCGCTACCCTTTGTTTGGCTATCTAGCCTAGGGTTTGCTTCTAGAGTGATTCTCTATCAAGGTTAAGGTGCTCGGAGGGTGGCTTTGGCCTATGGTTGGGTGACAAGGGTATTGTCAATGGTAAAATGAGCACATCCACTTATATTATAACACCACTCTGGCAAGTTAGTGAGTTCAGAAGGAATTTGCCTAAGATTTGCAACCAATAACGTTGCACAATATCACAATGTCATTGGAATTTTAACCAAATATTCTTCTTTAGGTATATCTCAATTGATTATCAACCTTGATATCAACTCATGGTCCATCAAATTAACCGTGAGTATGTTGTTTGTAATCCAGTTTTGTTGAGTCTCCATCTAAGGGTTCACCATCTCAAGAGATATTTTGAATTTCTAGAATATAGACATATATCAAGAGAACTTAATACAACTACAGATTCATTAACAAATTATATGTTGGATTGGTATATTTCACATAGATAAACATTCAAGACATGAAGCAAGTAAATAAAAACATCACATCATTTAAAACAAATATATATATTTATATATAAGTAGCCACCGCAAAATGCGTATATATAGGCTTGTATATAAAATAGAAAAAGTTTTGTCAAAATACATCGTCCAAAAAGTACATAGCAAGGAAAAATGTGGGCCTTTATGCCCATGATATCATCATAAAATACTAATGTGTTAGGAGACTCTACTCGTCTTCCTCCACTGCATTGCGCTCAACATAGCACACAACTGCTCTGTCCACTCATCGTAGAACATGACTAAGGACTTCTGACATCCCAATTGTATGCCTCTGAATATGTAAGGGTACATCTCGTATCCTAATGGAAGGAACACCCATGGTCAACCCATAGAGGTTCCTCTCCACCTCTCAGAGTCCTCCTACTTTGACGTCGACCTCTGTTGTTGCCTAAGTATCTTCACATCATCCTAGTGTTGGCATCCCCACTGGGCATGAAATGCCTTTGTCTGCATGATGAAAACAAACTAATTAGATCCCTCATTGTACAAAAAAAAAAATTACATATAAACATACAAAAGAAAACATTGTTACAAGGTCATGATCTTGCGTACCTGATACGTCCCACTTTGCCTCCTCAGGGAGCACTAAATATGCACTTCCCCCAAAGTCAACTCTAGCATATCAGAAATCCTCTATAACTACAAGTTGACTCTTCCACCATGCGAAGAAGTCAGCAGTAAAGCAGAAGGATGAGGGTTCATTCGCCAATGGGGCTCGGTCGCAGGGCATGGTATCAATGTAACCTATGGTTGCATCTGTGAAACTTGCTCTAGAAATAATGAAACCAAGAAATATCCGTATCCAAATTATTTCTTCCTACCTATTCAACACTTAGATATCTTCTCTTTGATGTTCCTCAAGAACCCTGCACTCTGGTTAAAAATCCTGGGCTCCAAGCACTGAATAGAATATGATATCTAAGACTTGGAAGCAAGGTGGGAATTGGTGCTTCCTGCCAGTTTTGTGATAGCGAAGACAATGGATCATAGAGGTAGGTCCATCACATCTTTAATGACGATCCTTCCTCCTACCAAGCATGAACTTGGTACACAATACTAGGCAACATATGCCTATGTCAGTTGTGGAGTAGACCGATGTCCAAACAAAAGAATGGGTGCTCCCCTCTTTGAGAGCCCCGTCAGTAAATACAGGTTTTCAATGTCGATATTAAGCATGTGTGATCTAATCCAGAACGCTTTTTCATCGTTGTCCCATAACCTGATCGAATACTAAAGTAAAATGACATATTTTCTCATATTTTGTAGCTTTAAGTACTTTAGCAAGCCGCAGTTTCGTAGAGATTCCCTCACTTAGGGGTCTTGAAAGGCGTCCATATCGTCGAATTCATGTTCTCTTTCCTTCCATTCAATCATGTTGGCTAGTGCAAACCTGGAAATTCACAAAAGAATCATATTATCCAAGTTTCAATAAAAGGAATTTCTTTTTCACATCCTAAAATCCAAAAAAAATTAACTTTTGTGCCCAACGTTCCCTGGAGAGAAAAAATAAAGCGCTAGCGCTCCCCTAGAGGACATACCAGGGTGCTCAAATCTCGAACAACACCCCCCTCGATTGCTTAAGGGAGTGTCGATCCTACTCGACACTCTAGGGCTTTCCAAGGAGCCCAAGCTCATGAAATAAAGGCTGAAATTAGATAAAAAGACATGAAAATGAATGACAAAAGCCAAAGAACCAACCTGATCTAGACGAAATTGTGAATGGCCGCATGTAGCTCTCGTAGTCAATGCCGAAAAATCACTCCAAAGGGGGAAAAACTCAAAGAGAAAATGGTAAAACAAAAGGTGAGAATGACTTTTTTTTTTCCCTAATTGATTTTTAATATGTCCAAATTAAGTCATTTACACCCCTTTTTTCACATTTATAAGTTTTGTTTTTCAGTTTTTCTAAATTATTGTCGATTTTTGAAGAAACTGCTGAAATTTGTTTCCCAGAACAACTTGATTATGCAGGAATTTACGAAGCATATATTTTTTTATGACCTTGTGACGCTATTGAGCAAACTTCGTCACACTTCGAGCTCATTAAAATATGAAGAGACATCCGTTGGGCGGTAGATTATCCCTTTTTCGGTCTCAACGGACTAACTACGAAAAAGGAACACTCTAGTCAATCTCGGCTAGAATATTTCTCCATCGTATCGTTTTATACTTTTTCATACCTCAAAGACTAAAATCACGAAAAATGACAACCTCAAAGTCTTCTTTAAGTTATTTTCAAACTCCCTAAACATGAAAAACAACTGATTTTTCCTTCTATGGACTCGCAAAATTACACACCAAGGGCCCATCTAGGGACAAACCCTTACTTCTTCCAGTTAGTTAAATAAAAGAAGAGGAGCTTACCGAAGGTGAGTTATATCGAGCATGTGTTACCCTCCTTGAGCTCATTAAATGAAAAAGAGGTACTCATCTATCTGGATTGGGGAAAAATTTAAGGAAGTGGGTCAAGTTTTTTGAGATCTTTTAAGGAAGCTCTTGTATTCTCCCCTGAACATGACACTTGTTTTCATTTTACCATACACTTGGATAATCCATTAATCCTCCATGCTTAACCAATACTATGAGTATTTCTACTCCTCTAGCCCATCCAAATAATGCCTCAACACTCGATGCATTATGTTTTGGTCCACTCTGAGTCCATGCTGCCAAGTCTTCTGTCATGCCTCAACGTTCAAGGGAAGTCTTTGCCTCAAAATTCATCCATCTACAATGTTACCAGTTCCTGTACCCGTTTCAGTCCATTTTAATCTACTATATCTTATCACCTTCCTATGACGAGTTTCATGTTGATTTATGGGGGATACATCAATTCCATCTTTCGATGAGTCTTTTCCTATCGACTTCAAAAAATTATATGGGATATAGAATTAGGAACACATCGATACCTTGGGACTTGCATGCCTTAATGAAATGCCTCCTCACATTCGGTAGTGGGTATGCATCAATGACCCCTGACCGACTGATTCCATGAATGTTTGACTTCAACTCATTTTTCACATTCGTGGGATTGTACTTTAAAAGTACCTTGAGAATCATCAACATCAATGGTGATTTATCTCTCACTTGTTAACGATATACCTCAATGACCGGTAATCAAGTGGTTTATTTCATGTTCGACATCAAATCATCTATTCACATGGAAAAAATCATACTCTTATAGGATCGGGTCAGAGAACCTGGGTTGAGTATTCATCTGCATATATAATTTACCCAAGTTGCAATGGAGATTATCCGACTTATACACATGTTTTAACATAGATCCACTTTGTATTAGTTTGTGGCTATGTTCTTATCACATCGTAGCTCCATTGTGTATTCTTTCATGGCTGCAATCAAGTCAGGTCATAGAGAGCTGGATCCACATTGTATCTTTGGTTTCCATATCCTTAGTCAATATCATCATGGATCCGCAATTTATTTATTGGCGGACGTGCTTTGAGTCAATTGTATTCCGAGCATATGTACGCATGCCTTAAGAATGGAACACATATTAATATTGTTTTATGGTTGTCTGCAACTTCTACCAGGTTCTTCAACTCCATACCCTTGCTTTGAAGAATCTACAAAGTGTTTCAACCATCAACATTCATTTTCTAACTTCACACTTTGGGGGGCAATCTGTTACACATGAAAATTCCTCACTTCGACAATGTCACATTTTCATTGTCGCAAGTGTCATAATTATCACACTTTTTGTTGGAAATCTCGTAAGTGTCTCATTTTCTTTTCCTAAGTGTCATATTTCAAACGACACCATGAAAACACTTGCTACAACCCCTTAAACATGTTAGAAGAAGAAGCCCCATCATATGACAATCAGAACAAATATTTTTACTAGGGAATATCTCATCTTGGTAACTTTTTGGAAGATCAACACTCCCCTGCTCATACACAGGGAGCACTAACATTCCTTTTCCATCTCAGAGGGAGCATTGTAGTTCTCTATTGCCCATTCTAAGGGAGAGATGAGTTGGTTGAGGAAATCTTGGAACAAATCCCACTTTCTTCTAAAAGACAAATATGGATGGATTGGGTTAGTTTGGATCGAATCTAACTCTAGGGTTGCATCTAAGGAAGATATCACAACTATTGGAGCCATAACCTCTACTAATTCCAAATGTACCCAAGGTAGTTGAGCCTCTCAAATACTATAAATGGAGGCATTCCCATGGTGAAAAGGGGGAGGAAATCAACAAAGCATTGTTATTTTGATTGTGGATATTTCAAGCAAGATTTGGACGAGGAGGACTTGGAGAGGCTTCCACAACATCATATGAAGATCGTAAGTTTCCTTTTGAAGTTCTCATCTAATATACTTGTCCTATTTCCTTCAAGTATGTGGTTTCATGTGCTTGTCTATGTTTAATTTAATTTGCATAGATTAATTTTCTTTTCCTAATCCATTAGAGTAGAAGGAAGTCGCTTGTTTATTGTTGTTTATTGTAGGTATTGATTTGTGCCAGAAGTTGGATCAAGCTTGCGGATAGGAGCAACTAGGACAAATGTCGTAAACATAGTACATCCTAATTCACCTTATCCTCTATTTTTCAATAAGCAAAATGAGTTTATAGGAATGGTAGTGTCCAAATGATTGTTTCTGTCTTGGTATAGGGGTCAGTAATCCAAGATAAAGTTCACCTGTCCACAGGGGAATATTTTCGTAACAAGACTCTTCCAACCCTGACCAGAACCTCTATCGTCATATGGAATATGGTCAATTTTATTCACCCTTTGGGACTGTCGATCCTCCTCATTCGTGTTATGTCTCGTATATTGAGTTGCCTTCGAATGAGGCTATCCTTGAAGCCATGACTATGGACTATATACCATGGGAATAGTTACATTGTGGTTTGTGTTTTCTTCCCTTTTGGGAGACTTTCCAAGTTGACTACCGAAGAGACTCTTGGTTAGAGCCTAGCAGCGGGCTCTACTTGAACCAGTACTATGCATGAGCCATAAGGTTATGTGATGGATTGTACCATATTGTACATTCCAAGTTTGTTGTTTTCAAGTTTTGCATTCAGTAGCACCTCTTATTTTCTGAAGTTTCTATCTATATTGGATTTATTAACTTATGGATGAGTGTTATTGGCCTTATATGCATGATCTTGGAGATGTTTTTTATTTTAAATTTGTTCATCGTAATGATACATTCTGACAGGTGTTGACCTCAAAACTGGCATATAGCTTAGATTTTTCCCTACATGCATTTTTTGCATTATTCGTTTCCTGGTTCATTTGGCCTTAGGATCGACCCCACTGAATTGCAACACTAACCTTCTTTGTTTATAAGTGTGTCATACTTTATGTGGTAGAGCCTTCCTTCCATGGGCATCCTAGTTCGATCCTTGTTTTCCATTTGATGCCCATGCCGTAGTACTTCATAGGCACGAGAGTCTTGTTTAGTCATGCCATGACTTTTTGTTGAAGCCTCATCCTTCTTCTTCATTATTTTTCTGGCCTATGCCCATGGGACTCCCCTAGAGCATGGTTTGTCTTCTTTCAAGCTCACTTAAACTATGAAAAGTGACATTTAACGAGAAATTATTTATCATTTTTGACCTCATTTAGATTACATAAGAAAAGGATCTCTCTTGGAGTATTCTTTCAGCTCTTTTCAGACTCTTTAAAATTGAAAAGATTGTCTAGCGATCTTGTTGCCCTTCACACTCGTCAAAATGAAATTCCGAGGAAAATTTGTCTGGTGATAGTTTACTCCTTTTTCGGTCCAGATGGATAATTTTATGAAAAATGTATGCCCTAGGAGCTACAGTTCTCTAGGAGAGTATTCTTAGGTGTAATTTTAACCCTTTTTCAGGCCTGGGGGACTAAATTTATGAAAAAGGGTCATTCTCCCTGGTTTTGGTTTATCAATTTTTTGGGCCTTGGTGATCCAAATGGATGTTGGTGGCCTCCCAGCTATTCCAAATGGCTCATTTTTCCAGTTTTCCAGTTTGGCAATTTTTTCCTAGTTTTTGGGTCCCTGACATCTGAGGCCATTTTGAGTCCCTAAACAACATTTTTAGGGCTTGCCACAATCATGTTGAGGAAACAATTAGATTATGAAAACAACATGTGTAGTCCTCGGATAGACCTTTCCAAATATATATCGTGTGCCTAAAACAATGATCGTATGAAAAAGTTACGACCCCAGGAAGTTGATGTACTAGCTTACCTCAATGGAGCCCACATGACTTTTGGCGCTTCATCTCCTAGGGTTAGGTTTTTGGATGTCTAGGGTTTTGGAATTCCTGGTTATTATAAAAAAGGATTGGAGAGCCTCATTGTAACCATATTCTTGCGATTGAACACAATATTCACATCTCTTCTCAGAGATAAGACGCCACCATTCTAGCAAGCTTGTTTTCTGCTGCAATTTACAATTTTTGCACATTTTCTTATTGAATAGAAACCAATTTTACTGTATCTATGTTATTGTATCTCTGTTATTCTTGTGTCTCCGTGTTAAGAATAATAATAATCTATATTAATTTTCATTATGCTCATAAAATCCGAATCACTTGGAGATTATTTACGAAAAATGAAAACCTTGGAGTCTTCTTTAATCCCTTTTCAGACTCCTTAAACAAGAAAGGATCGTCGAGTGACCTTGCTTCCTTCAAACTCGTTAATTGGTCCAGAAAGAAAATCCATTTGGCATAAGTTTACCCTTTTTCCGGCCAACAGATTACCCAGGAAAAAGGTACGCCTCAAGAGACATGTCTCACCAAGAGAGTTCTCCTAAGTTATGTTTTATACTTTTTCGGGCTCAAGGGACTAAATTTACGAAAAAGGACGAGGGAGTCCATAGTTAATCTCTTTTCATAATCTTCAAAATTGAAAAGATAGTCGCGTGATGTTGTCTCTATCACACTCATTAAAAATGGTTTTAAAGAGATGTCCTTTCGGTATAAGTTTAACCCTTTTTCCGGACCGACTGGACTATGTACAAAAAATGAACACTCTTTCCCTAGTGACCATAAGAGTTATCGTTGGTATGATTTTATTCTTTTTTGGGCCCTGGATAATAACATTACAAAAAATATTAGTCTAGAGTCTTCTTTTTGTGTTTTTCAGAATCTCTAAAAGTGAAAAATCACCGAGCTTGCCTTCTTTGGGCTCGTAAAAATTTACATGGAAGGAGTCTCATTGTGTCATGTTGTAATCACATCGCATGTCTCATCCTTGCGTATTTGGCCTAATGCCGGCTTGATGTTGTTATTACTGAAACTTTGGAGAATTCCTTAGATGAAATCCTTGTAGCATTTTTTCCCTTTCGATCTTACGCCTTTACCCATGGAGGAATTTTCCCGAGTGTCCTTATCCTGTACATGTCTCCTTACGTTGAGCATCAGTATGTTCCATGCGCTTGGAACTATTTTTCTTGCCCGCGACACTCGTTCCTCCTTTGTAATGTAGTATTCTTTTATTCTTTTTCAAGCTCGTTAAATACGTGAAAAATACAAAAAAAAAAAAAAAATCCAAAAAGAGGGGACGGGGAAACATTCTCTTTTGTTGGTAGCAATCTAGTCACCCTTGGACAAAGCACATCCTTCTATTTTGTTATGCAAGAATTGGGATCTAGTATGGCCTTAGGAAGTTGTTCTCATTACATAGAGTTGTGTCCTCCTCCGTTTGGTTTCTCTTCCAAAAACATGGAGAGTTTGTGGTGCCTCATGTGCCATAGACTTATGTCAATAACATGTTGCGTCACTCTTTTCATCTATCTTGCTCTTGTCCAAGGGGAAGTCTTGCAACCTGAGTTGACCATTCTGCAATAAATCTCTTGACCTTCATGATTTGGCCATCCTGAGAGTTTTGTCAAGTTCACATTGATAATCAATGAAGTTTTGTGCCTAATGATCGAAATCCTTCAATATTTCCACGATGACATGTTCAAGACCTCATAGTAGTGAGTCTTATACTCCTACCCGAGTTTTGAATATCTTGAAGTTGTTGCTTGAGTTATGAAGTTATCATCTCCAGCCACATGCATTAATGCCTCCTGAAGATTCCCATGACATTGTATATCTTCTGATGATTTTGAGATGTATATCCGTTGTGTATTGTTCGCGGCTACACTTTATATTGGCATACACATTGGTCATGTAGCCATGATTAATATATATTGTTACTTTTTATATTTTATTGATTACTACAATAAATCAATAATGAATTGTATGCAAAATCAATTATATAAATATATTTAACATGAATTACAAGGTTTTATAAAGAATAGTGAAGGAAACCAATCCTTTTTAGAGCACCAACTCTAGGAGACACAAATCCCCTTCTTGAAGGCACCAACCCTAGGAAGCACCACTACCTCGTCTTTAGGGCACCAACCCTAGGAAGCACCAACTCCCTTGTATTTAGAGCACCAACCCTAGGAAGCTCCAACTCCCTTATATTTAGGGAACCAACCCTAGGAAGCTCCAACTCCCTTGTCTTTATAATTTTCTTAGTAAGGATATGAATCCTTCCATGCTCCTCCCTTCCACCCTCACTTCATAAGAACCATCTGTTCTACTTCATTTATATACTCTTCTAGCTGGTGTGAGCTATGAAACATTGTGCCCCTTTGTTTGGACCATCGCACCTCTTCATTTTAACATTAACAACAATCACTATTATTATTCAAACATTATTGTTAATTATTTTAACTTAGTGACAATGCTTTTCATAAATCGATCACATGTATGAATCAATTTCTTTTTAACTTGATTCCATGTCTCTGCAAATATTGCAGAAATCGAGTTCTGTAGAGGTGCTTCCTTCAAACCATTTACATGTGACCATATGCGCAAAACCACGGGCTTATTAATTTAAGCGTTGCCTCTTATTTCACCCTTTTCTTTTTATCCCCCATAATTCTAGTGCTGGGATCATGTTCTCGGGTACTTCGTCCTTCAGGACTTCAGGCATTTGCAACCTTTCGAATCTCCCGAAGTAGATTTTGTCGAAGTGTGTATACAAATTTTCACTAGTAGATCGGACGTTCCATATTTAATCTTCTGTGAACGGGCGATCCTTACTTATCTACAGGCTTCAAGCATAATTGATGATTATGAATTTATCAAGAGTTGAGATGAACGGTTCTCATTCACTCCTGAACTTTGACTATCTGTGGCTCCTGAAATCTGGAGTAGAAATTCCTCCATAGTGATTACCTACCGAATAAGTCATAAAGCGGTGATGACTGCTTGATGTCGGTTAACACCTCCACTTATGCTATCCTTCCACTATGCTTGATCATCGGTTGAGAATTCTCCCAAAGTTATCTTAGATCAACAATCAACGTTGACTTCGACCTTCAACGCTTTGGGTGATTTCTTCTACACAGGCCTTCAATATTCCGAAGTTCATTTCGCCGAAGTAGATCGAATGGTTGGATTTTACTTGCACGATGAACGGTTCTCTATCATTTCAGAACTTTGGGACTCCAGAAATTTGTTGGTGGTGAAAA
>WSFP011424037.1:0-22551 GCA_009831015.1 Picea engelmannii | reverse complement strand
CGCTTTGGGTTTCCACGTAAAAACACTAGTGTACTGTGTATGTGTATGATTTCTCATTTGTTCATTGTTTATTTAATCTGCAATTATTGAATGATAATGCTACATTGATATAACACTTTAATTATATGGTTAAAAATGATTAAATTTATCTATTATTCATTCACCCCCCCTCTTAGTAATCCAACAATTGGAATTAGAGTGAGGTTCCTTCAAGAAAAAATTTAACCACTGGAAGGAGATCATGGATTGTTCTGAGAATGGAGTACCATTGTTCAATGGTCATAATGGTTTAAAGTATAATATGTGGAGTGAAAGGACAAAAGTGTTTTTACAAGAACATGGGTATTATATTTGGCTGTTAGTCGTCACGGTATATGATAGTTCAAAAAGGGAAAAGACTGCAACCAAAAATGAATTGAAGAAAAATAAAAAATTAGCAATGGATTTCATCTGGGAAGGATTACCTAATCTGGTAAGAGAAAAGGTTGGTAAATGTTAATCAGCCAAATAAATTTGGGATAAGTTACATGATATATATTCTTCACCCATCACAAATTCAAAAAATGCCAAAGAAGATGTAGGTACATATCAAGAAGAAATATGTTCACCATGTCAAACAGATTCAGAAGATGAAGAGTACATAATCACCATAGGTATGTTGTTTTTATTTAATTGTGAAAAACACAGACATCTTGAAATAGAATGCCATGAAGGAATTGAGACATAAAAACTAATTGAAAAGGAAGACAATTATGAAGCATACATGATTAGTTCTTGAGATGAACTAAGAGAAGAAAACAAGTCAGTCAAGAAAGAATTGATGAAACAAAAGGAAAGTGTTCACATTTTTGAAGAATCCCAACAGGTCATTGAGAACTTAATAACTCATCTAGACGAAGCCAGAAAGATCGAATAAAATCTTGAATATCAAAAGCAGTATTTGGAAGCCAACATAGAAACACAGAAGGAAGATGCAGAAATGAGAGAGAATATATTGACACATCATCTTAAGGAAATAACCAATGATCTAAACCAGCTTGAGGTAAAGTTTGGTCAATAAGAGAAAGGACTTGAAGAAGAAATAATCACAGTAAAAATTCAGCTTGAAGAAGCGAAAAGAACATAAGAAGTCATGAAGTCTCAGATAATGAAGAAAGAAGAAGAGGTTGAGAATCTTGAAGAAGATTTTTTCACATTGAGAAGTAAAATCGCCAAGCTCAACAAGAACATTGAAGAGATAGAAACATCCACATCAGTTATAGAGAATGAAGAGAAGCACTCTAGGTTTCTAGAAAAGAAGAATGAACAAAATAGAAAGAGTTATGCAGAAGTACTCAAAGGAAGGAATCATGTTCAACCAGAATCTAATAAAACTATTGAAGATACATCTTCAAGAAAACCATCCATGTTCAAGCCACAAAGAAGCTTCAATCATGATCATGATCAGTCAAGGCAAAAATTCAAAAGGACTATACCACAAAGAATATCATTCACTCCTAGGTATGCAAATTTATTTTATGGTCATTGTTTTTATTGTACTAATTTTGGACATAAGGTTGCAAATTGCAAGGATTATAAAACAAATAGTCAAGCAAGAAATGCCTATGTGTCCCCATGTAACATTGAATGTTACAAATTTCATAACTATGGACACATAAATAGTGATTGTATAAGCATGATCGATACTTCCATGAAAGATAAAATTGATATCATATATAAGAAAGTATGGATAAGAAAACACGAAGAACAGGTGAACAAAGACCAGGTCCCAGAGATAGAAAGATTGACAATAAAATGAGATGAACAAAATTCTACAGAGAAAAAGAAAGATGTAAGATACAAAAAGATTTGGAAAATAAATGAAAGAAAAGAAGGACAGGTAAATAAGGAACATGTTCAAGAGATTGTACTTTCAAGCATTGTAGTGAAAGATGAATCCACAGACAAAAAGAAATAAGTCTGAGCTCAGAGAGATGATGAATCTACCAATGAAGATGATGATGAATACACATCTGAGTAGGAATTGTTTTGAGCCATCCAACTTAGAGACTCCCAGGTAATATGAATATTAGACAGGGGGAGTCTATGCGGTAGTTGAGACAGACCAGAGAACCATCCTTCGAGCAGGTTGCAAAATTTGAGTAGACTGATCCGTGCATTTAGTTACTAGAAGTACAATATGATAGATTAATCAATTTTAGTAGTACTTCATGATAGTATAGTGATAAATGGGTCAGTATTATGGATGGTTGTGCGGTAGAGTCTTGGATAGTATGGACATAGATGGATTCGTAAAACCAATTAGTAGGTTTGGACATATATATGACAGTGGATGAGAGGATTTATTCATAGATAGGTTCAGAGACAAAATAACATTATCATAATGGATGACAATTACATAGGAAATGACTCGAACAATGCTAATGGATTCCAAATTGACAGATATTTTTTTTGGACCTATGTAGTGCATACAACAATTCACATTCAAAATAGAGTAATGCTCAGAAACAAAAATGGCAAAACTCCCTACGAGCTATGGAAATGAATACCAACAAATGTGAATCACTTCAGAGTATTTGGAAGTGAATTCTACATCGAAAGAGAAGATGGCATAATGGGAAATTTTGACTCTCATGTGGACAAATGAGTGCTTGTTGGTTACTCAAGTACAAGGAAAAAATACAAGTGTTACAATATGATATTGAACAAAGTTGTGGAAAGCATCAATGTAGCAATTGATGAAACAGGTGGACGAGAATCAAAGGAAGAAGAAAATGAATCAGTTGAACAACTTTACGAAGAAGAAACAAAAGCTAAAGAAGAAGTCTACATTGAACAACCAGAAGGATTTCAGTTGTCAGAAAATGCAGATTATGTGTGCAAATTGAAGAAGGCCTAATATGGTCTAAAATAGGATCCTAGAGCATGGTACTCTAGACTGGATAAATATCTATGACATACAGGATTTAGAAGAGGAAGTGCAGACAACAACCTCTACATCAAGGTAACTCAATATAGTATTTTATTAATTGAAGTTTATGTTGATGATATTATTTTTGGAAGTACTGATGACATGTTAAGCCATAAATTTGCAAAGGATATGTAGAATGAATTTGAAATATCATTACTTTGAGAACTATCCTTCTTTCTGGGTCTTCATGTACATGAAAGGAACCAAGGAATTTTTATTTCTCAAACAAAGTATAACAAAGAAATGCTAAAGAGGTTTGGAATGGAATATTTCAAACCAATTACCAATCCTATGCAAACCAATTGCAATTTGACCAAAGATGATGATTCAAAGTCTACATACTAGAGGCAATACAGGTCAATGATTGGTAGCTTACTATATTTGACAACATTCAGACCATATGTAATGCATGAAATTGGACAAGTGGAATGATTTCAAGCAACACCAAAGGAATCACATGTATTAACAGTGAAGAGGATTTTCAAATATCTCAAAGGAACCAAAGAGTTTGGATTATGGTATCCAAAAGAAAAGGATCTATCACTTATTGCCTACACATATGCATATTGGGTAGGTTGCATTGATGAACAACGAAGAACCAATGGAGCAACATTCTACTTGGGTGAGTGTTTAGTATCTTAGCTAAGCAAGAAACAATCATCAATATCTTTATCTACAGTTGAAGTAGAGTATATTGCAACAACAATATGTGGTACTCAGGTTCTATGGATGAAACAAACTTTGAGAGATATACAGGTTGAGTATGATGACACCATTCCAATATATTGTGATAATACAAGTGCCATCAGTATCTCAAAGAACCCGATGATGTAGTCCAAGACGAAGCACATTCCAATAAAGTATCACTTTCTACAGGAAAAAGTTGCAGAGAAGAACACCAGATTTTAATATGTGGGGACAAAAGAACAAGTGGTAGACATCTTTACAAAACTGCTTCCAATGGAAGCCTTTGAGTATTTTCTCCAGAGACTCGGAGTAATTTCTACTCCAAAATGAATTATTTTGAATCCTTATCTTACATGTCTTAGATTTACATGAGGAAGCACCATAAAGAGGACAATTCAGGTTGGGGGATCAGTTTTAAGAAGAGTTCAGCCAGGGGGAGTATCCCCAAGGATAGTTTAGTTAGGGGGAGTAGCCCCATATGGAAATACACCGTTTCCATTGATGACAAAGGGGGAAAGATTTATCATATGCAAAGGTAAATGATTGGAGAAAGAACACAAAGGCATGGTTCCAAGGAGAGCTATGGTCACATGGGGAGAATAAGTGATATGAATTCAGTATTTCATCAGAGTGTTGCAATCAATTCCAAAGGGGGATATTTATGATTATTTGGGTTGGTTTTCATTGATGTCAACCCTTGAAGAAAGGTTGGTAACGAATTCCGGTAGCACAAAGGTTTGGGTAATGGACCCAAGTTTGTTTGATGTAAAATGGTATGAGTCTTAATATATTTGAAGGTAATAATACTCTGGATGGATAGTACATGTCATTCCATTTCCGGTGGTATGTGGAACATCACATAACTCCTCACGGTTAGAGAGTTATGGCCATGTGAAGTTGGAGAACCCTCACGAGTCATCTAGAAACCCCAAAAGGTCAAAGTATTCAAAGTGGTTACAAAGAAGACATTATTTAAATAATAAAGTGAGGTGATGAGTGTACTATAAGTCAAAGTGGATAGAAAATAAATTATTTAAACAATAAAGTTAATGGAGAAATTACTAAGTGGACAAGTGGTTAGAAGTGGGTTAGCCCTAAAATAAGGAAAGTGGGTTAAGATGGTTAGAAGGTAATTTAAATAATAAAGTGAAGTGATGCATGTACTATAATTCAAAGTGGATAAAAAATATATTATTTAAATAATAAATTTAATGGAGAAATTACTAAGTGGACAAGTGGTTAGAAGTGGGTTAGCCCTAAAATAAGGAAAGTGGGTTAAGATGGTTAGAAGGTAACCCCTTGAGGAAACTACATGAAAGTATAAATAAGAGGCAAGGGTATCTCATTTTTAATCACACTTGAGGATATTGAATATCTACAAGTGAATGAGGTAACCAAATGATATCTAAGCCGAATTTCATAGGGAAGGTGAAGGAAAGAAGGATGAAATTCAAGGGAGGATAAATTCTTTTGATGATCCTTTCTAAGGTATGTTATTTACAAGTCATCTCACCCTTTTCGCAATAACATTTTTTCTAGAATGATTTAGACCGTAAAATTGGGAGGTCATTGAGAAAACATATCCAAGTAGATGTGATAAAAATTCTAGCTTGTGGGTCGTTGTAGTTTTGGAGTTACACTCCATGGAAAATAAGATTTATGGCTAGTCCCGAAACTAGTCTAAAACAAGTGTTTCGGGTAAAAATGGCATAACTTCTTCATAACAAATCCAAATTTAGTAAGACCAAATTTATTGGTTAGATTAAAGTCTTTAGTATTCTGTGTACAATTTTAAGATCCATACAACAAATATTTCATGTGGGGTATTCTTTACAAATCTGTTCTCTAGAATAAACCAGAATTCAACAAGGTATGCCATGTTATAACTCCTTTTCTGAGAGGTTCCAAGCAGTGAAATATGGAGAAATTGCACAAAAGACACTAAAGAACATTGTGTATAATTTTTAGATTTTTATTCATTATAGGTACATAGTTATGATTATTGCAAGTTAGGGTTGTTGACTAATCCAAAATTAGTCATATGAGACTAAAGTAAAGTTTGATGAAAATGTTAGTCTCTTGTTGTTAAATTTAAGGAAGGTTTGTAGGTATGTGGTCATATACACCAGGTCTATTACAAAGTTACAAATCAGATTTGGATGATGAAATTGATGAGGGATTTTGGTTGAGGTACATATTGGGTAGATGGCTGAGACAAGTAGTTGATGAGTTGGCACACACATGAGGTGTATAGTTGATGATGTTGGTACATATGGATGAGTCATATTTTATGTGTATTTGATGCATGATTGGTATGTATTTGGTGCATGGTTGATGCATGTGTTGATGGTACAGGTTGAGGTACAAGTTGGTGCATGATTGATCCACTCTTTTATGGTACAGGTTGATTACATGTTGTTTGGACAGATTATTGTGACATGTTATTTGTACAGGTTTGGTGCATGGTTGATGCATTTGTTTATGGTATAGGTTGAGGTACAGGTGGATGTATGGTGCATGTTGGAACAGGTTATTGGTACAAGTTGTTACAGGTTGATTACAGGTTGATTTGTACATGTTTACAATAGTATATCTCACAGTGATAGTGTGACAATGGTTCCATCATTCTACTTCTACGTCAGGGCGGTTGGATGGGGAAAGGACAAGTGGTTGTATCCACCTTCTGGTTGTAGCCATAGAACATAAGGGTTTGTAGCCTCCTTTTGGTTGTATCCAGAGAATTGGGGAGTTGGAGCTTCCCTCAAGTTGTAGCCTGAGAAACTAGGGGATTGGAGCCTCCTTCCAGTTGCAGCTGGAAAACAAAGGAAGTTGGTGTTTCCAATGAATGTAATTCTTAAATCCATATAAGAAAAATCATTCTATGGTTTTCTCCCACTTTGGGTTTCCTTGTAAAAACACTGGTGTACTGTGTATTTGTATGATTGTTCATTTGTTCATTGTTTATTTACTCCACAATTATTGGATGATAATGATACATTGATATAACACTTGAATTTTATGGTTAAAAAGGATTAAATTGCTCTATTACTGATTCACGTCCCCAGACTTGGTTTATTTTTGGAAAAGTTTACACTTGTGTAAAAGTTTACGACCAACATTCAAAAGCTTTATTTTGCTGAGTCAAAATCATGTTTTGAACCCACAACCTTAACAAGTGTTTGAACATAAATAACAAATGTGTACAAGTTGTTTACTTTGGTCTTGCGACCAAGAAAAGTTCTAGTTGACTTGGGTTTCAAACTCGTGGAAATATATTAAATGGTGGTTTATTTGGGTTGATTTCTAAGGTTTTTAGAAACTGTTGATGCTCTCATAACTTTCAAAACCAAGAAATGATTTTTCTCAATAAGTATGAGACTCAAGTATGATTCTTTATTAATTTTGGCTTTCTAGGTTTTGAACCCGTGCCCATAGTGTGGCAATCAAGTTTTTGAATAATGTATGTGAAACATATGTGTTAACTCATATTGTTTGTTGGGTCTAGGCCAAAGTCGATTTTTGAACCCACAACTTTATAAAATGATTAATGGGATTTTAGTTTTGTATATGGTCTGTTACATGGCTTTTACAATAGTGTTATTTTTAACCTTTATTTGGTGTTGAGTTTAAGTCGATCTTCGAACTCATAATCATACGAAATATAATCAGTTTTGGATTAAGTTTAAGAGTTGACATAAGTTATTTTTTTTACAACCAGGCATGGGGTTTCAAGTTTGAACCTTGCTTGATAAAATATTTTCTTAAAAGAGTGTTACATTTTTTGGTTGCTTGGTCTTTTGGGTTTTGAAACATGGTTATACCTGCCATATTTTAAAAGAAATGATGGAATCACATATGTTCTATGTTAACTGTATTTAAAGGGATTCGAGTTTGGATTATATGATATGCAACGACAATATACACATTTTCAATGACTGAGATAACTTGAGTTGCATTTCTCTAAGTTTGCTCACTTTATCTCATACTCTGATTATTTGATTAGTTTGTTTCATATCTCACAATGAATACAAAACTTTGATAAGTTTAATCCACATGTAAAAAGGAATGGAAGGTCTGATGTATGGATTTAAACTTTGATTCTCTTTTATGTAAAAAATGCATTTAACCCTCATATTGTATCACTTTCTAGAAGTTATTCTTGAATATCCCAAAACATTTTTCATTAAAAAGTTCATGAAATAATTCCCCCTGTTGATATAATTGATTATAAGTAGAATTAAGAGAACAATTTTGCATAAGTAAACAAGATGTAGTATGTTGATGTAGATATATGTCTTGTCGATATTGTATGGATAAATGAAAGGTTCAATTATATTCAAATATTAAAAAATGGTTTTTGAAGTATGTTGATGTGAAATTTATTCAAATGAAAAGGACATATGTTATGAACAAAATTGATAAAACTAGAATATGAACATCTATATTATCATGCATTTTTGTCATCTGTAATTTTTTTCGTAAATTACAAATCCCTTTTCATTACTCCTATATCATTCATAATTTCATCACATTCATTTCCCATGTTCAAAATATTAATGATTGTTCATATTGGGGAGTTTGGAAAAGAATTTGAATGTCGTGGCAACAAATATAGAAAGGGACAGAATATTATTTTCTTCCTTGTTTTCATATTTCCCTTTTATATTCCCTTGATATGATTGGTTGCTTGGTTCATTTAGATCCATTATTAAATTATTTGAAGGAAAAATAATTTTTGATGTTTAGATATTGTAACTTGTATATATGTGTAATAATTTAATGACGATGATATACAGATGTGTTTCTTTAGTCATGGCAACAATCACTCTGGTAACAGGGGAAATGAAGGAAACATATGTTGAATGCCTAATGAATATGGGTAAAGAGGTAGAAACAAAATAATATGTTTCTCCATCCATTTCGATGCTAATTAGGAGGAATTCAACCAGTTGGTTCAAGCTTTCTATTTGAAATTTGCTGGCCACCCTGCTTTCCAGCCACCTCAGGCACCTATTATTCCTCCTCTACAACCACACCCAAGCATAGATGATTTTTAGTAGCCACCTTGTATGCTATGAGCCAATGATGGGTGGGAAATTTTCCAGCTAATCCTCCCTCTGATGTATCCCATTGGCCCACTATGTTATTTCCACTTCCTCCTCCTCCTTTACAATATGCTCAACCTATTGATTTTGCAACTTCTCATGCACACTCCATTCAAATTCATAAAAATTATAAAGCTTTATCCATTGAACACCATCCTGATAAAGGAAAATGGCATGCCATTTTTGTTAGCTCTACCTCATCCAATAATTCTTCTTATAGAGTCAAGACCCTCCCTTCCAAGCTTGAAGACAATATCAAGAAAATTACATTTGATGTCATGGACCCTGAGGTGTCAAAAGTTGAGGAAAAGAAACATGCTTATACAAATTTACTTAAGCACAGGGCTCCACTGTTAGAAGGAAGTAGACAAAGACAATCTACTTCAAACAAAAAATATTATTTTTGACATTATTTTTATATGATCACACTTTTAGTTTTACATTTGAGGAATATATTTTTGGGACAACAAACATGATATTATTTTTTGAATTTTTTTTTATATCATGCCTTTATGATGCTTTGGGAGATGCAAGTGTCGTAATGTTGTGACATGATTACATTAGTTGTTTTTTGATGTATATTCTGATGACAATATGTGCATGATATTTGAGTAAAATATGGAGAAACAAAGGGAGTGTTAAAAATAAAACAAATAAAGACATAGAGGGGCCCCACCTATTATTTATTATTATTTACCCTTATCATTAATAAAGTTGTCCCATCTTAACTAAAGTTATTTGACTTTAGTAACAAAGGTAGTTGAACCACTTAAACTATTTTTGAAGAATAAAAATAAGAGAGCAAGGAAAAAGAAGACATGAGAAAATAGAGAGAAATACTTTTGTTAAGGTTTTCTCTTGCCTCAAGTGAGAATACCTATTCATTCATCCATTTCTAAATTTTCATCAAAGCTAAGTTATCTTGTTGATAAAGGGGTTACTCTAAAGGTGGAAAAAGAAAGGACCGGGAAGCATAGACTTTTGACATGCTTCAAAAGGTCATTCATTCATCTTGATATTTTCTTTAGACTCAATTAGAATTTCTAAATTCAGTTTCAATGTTGATTAATGTTATTTTGCAGAGTCAAGACTATAATGCGCTTGTATCTTGAATCGATCCAGTTTATTTTCTAGTCTTGGTATTTTTATTTGAGACACCAGTTGTCTTTGTATGATTTAAAATTACATCTTATAATTCTATGTCTAATTCTAGTCCAAATCCTCGCAGGGGTTTGTAAAGAGAAACTTGGTTATAACTTAGATAATATCAATAAAACCATTTTTTGATTTCTTCTCAATGACTTGCCGTGTACTAAATTTTCAGATGTATGTTATCTTGTATTTATTTATTCAACTGTTATAAACTTCATTTACAAGAACTTTTTATATTTTTAAAATTTTATTTTACCGCAAAGCATACAAATTTGATAATGGCGTCAAGCGAAGAACTTATTTCTTGAGGGTTGATTGATATTTTTGAATAGGCTATAATCCCAAGGTGATAATTCCTCCTATCTCACCTAGCCTAGTGAGATTCGAAAATTCTTGAGCGGAGATATAGTCATTCCTCACCTCAATATTTATTTGGTGACCATACTAGGGAGTATCTTTTACTCTTTAGTTATTTTTCTTTATTTTTAAATTTTTATTTTACCGCAAAGCATACAGATTTGATAATGGCATCAAGTGAAGAACTTATTTCTTGAGGGTTGATTGATATTTTTAAACAAGCTATAATCCCAAGGTGATAATTCCGCCTATCTCACCTAGCCAAGTGAGATTCGAAAATGCTTGAGTGTGGATACAGTCATTCCTCACTTTAATATTTATTTGGTGACCATACTAGGGAGTATCTTTTACTCTTTAGTTATTTTTCTTTATTTTTTGTTTTATTCTTTTGATTAATGACTTTGACTTCCCCACAACAACTTAACTTTAGGTTTCCTAATCAAAGAAGTATTGCATCATGTATTTTATTATTTTATTCTATAAACTTCTTGTACCCATGAAGAAATTGAAAATTCTTGGGAGACAATAACCCACGATATTGAGATTCAAAATCAAAGAGAATCCATTCAAAGGTAAGCTCGAAATTGGCCTCAATAATGTTTTCTTATGACCACCCATTCTTGTCTATCGATATGGTTAAAAGGTCAACCTCCTAAATTTGATCCTCTATTTTAAATAGGGATGAAAAAGGAAGTCTTAGAGAATCTTCAGCCAAGGCTTAGAAGAAATCTACAATGACACCTTCTAGTGCCTATGGTGGTACAAGTGGACCTACTTCTTCACAAGATTTAGCTTCTTCTATAATTGGAAGCATGTACAATCACTATAATTCTATCCAATCTACTACAAAGTCTGCTTTAAATTTGAGGAAGATTCAAGTGCTACTCCGTGGCATGTGTCTTCTCCTATAGTTTTGGCCCCATCTACTACATCTCTTCAAAAATTTAAATATCATTTTCCTAAATTTTCTGGTAATGGAACTATTTTAGTAAACGAGTATCTTATTTCTTTTTCAAATGCATGAAATGATATTGGAGCAAATGAAAATGATACATGCACGAGACTTTTTGCTAATTCTTTGGAAAAAAATGCTGCAATTAATTTATTTGAATTACCACCCAAGATATTTACAAATTGGATTTAATTATCATATTGGTTCAAATCAACCTATGAAAAACCTCAATGTCATGTCAATTTGCTTAGAGATTACAAAAATCTTGTCTATAATAAAGGTGAAACAATTACATATTTTAGTTTATATTTTACTAAATTGTACAATGAGATTCTAGAAATCACCAGACCTCACAAACAAGCTGCAATAATGCACTATTATAACACCTTACCTTCTACCTATAATCATAGGCTAGAAGAAAAGAATGATAACAATCTGGAATATAAATTAGAAACTTGTTTATATTTTGAGGAGCAGTGATCCAGGTGGACATTAGTGGCCACCCAACTATTCCAACTAGCTCCTCTTGACAGTTGTTAGTTCATCACATTTTTCTGTAATTCTTTGCAATTGTGGGTTCTACACTTTCAGGGATGTCTAAAGCCCTACACAGCTTCCATGTGGATATTGGTGTCCTCCCACCTAATCCAACTAGGTTATTTTGGAATTTTTCATGTCAGTACATCTTTATATACTTCCAGGACCATTTTATGGCCCTAAATAGTGTTTTTTTGGGTCATCGAAGTCGAATTGTAGACATAGTTAAATTTTGATGACATAATGTGTAGTTCTCGAACATTAATTTCCAATGGGATATCACATGCCTAAAACGGAGGTAGTATGCAAACGTTACGACCCCGAGAAGTTGAGGTACCAACTTGCCCATTGGGGACCACATAAATTTTCACGTTTCATCTCCTAGGGTTAGTTTTTTGGATGTCTATGGTTTTGGCATTCATGAGTAATGTTAAAAGTGACTCTAGAGCCTCATTGTAATCATTCTTGTCAGACAGATGCGCGTAGAAGCCACATCTCTTCTCATAGATAGCTACCACCATTTGAGCAAGTTGTTTTCAATTCTGTAGTTTTACAGTTTCAACCTATTTTATTTATTCAATAGAATTATTTTTCACTTTATATATTTTTTTGTTCTTTGTATCTCTATGTTATTGTATTCAGTCTGTTATTCCTTTCGTTTTGCTCATAAATATGGATCAAGCAGTTGGAGAGAACTTGGCTTGATGTTGAAGTCTTTGTCAAACAAAAAGACATGTCAACTGTATTACAATTAGTCTAGGATATGAAGAATCGAATGACTGCTTTCGAATGAGAAAGGGTGACTTCCACCTCTTCTCCAACTGAAATTTCTACCCAGGCTGCCTTTAGGAATCAAACTAATAAATTTCATCCTAAGGATATCCTTTCAAGAACATGGTGTAATTTTTTTGAAGAGAATCACGATGAAATTACTTGGGAGATTAAGATGAGTGCAAGAGAGCACATCTTTGGAAAAATAATTGATACAAAAATTGTTGCCTTAAATTGGGCTCAAGAAGAGGATGTCATGATGGTCGAAACTTGAATAAAATATTATCAAAATTGGGGCAAGGGAGGTCCTCCCAAGACTTATTTTGCTCCTAGTTCATCCTCTCAACATGCTAATCCTAAAACTACAAGGGGTACCCAAAGTCAAGAGGTTTCTACTACATCTTCTTCATCTAAGTACAATATATTGAAATACTTGGCTACAATTAAATAAGATGCATATTTACTGGATATGGTCATCATCCCTGAACAACAAAGGAAACTGAAATAATTAATGGAAGGTAAAAATTCCACTATTGTTGGTTTAACTGAAGAATATAATGAAGAAGGAATGTACATAAATAAAGTAGGTGTATATAATCCTAGAAGTTATGTAAAATATCCTCCTTTCTATGTATCTATAAATATTATGGATAAAATTTCTCATTGTTATCTAATTGATGGCAGATTGGGCCCCAATTTCATGTCTAAGATCATCATGGAAGAGTTAGGTCTTTCGTGTACAAATGAAAAATAAAATATTATGTTGTATTACAATAGTCAACAACAATCTACTATCATTTAAATAAAGGATGTGACTTTAGTTTTGTGTGATCACTCGGAGATAAGAACCAGTTGTAATATTCAGGTGATTGACATGCTAGTCAACAACTGTTCCATCATTTTGGGAAGAGACTGTAAATCATTGACTAGTGGATACATTTCTATTGGGGACCTAACCTACCTAACCCCTCAAGTGGGTAGAATAATATATTTCCATGTAATAAAGGTCAATATTAATAAGGACTAGCAATAAGGAGGAATAAGTCAAATGTAAGAAGACCTAATAGAAGCTTCCACTTCTAGAAGGATCTTCCTCTAGATTGTTCTTTTGGAGAGATAGATCTAGTATAAGTAAGAGTAGAGGGTATGAGAAGTTTTTTCTTGGATATTATTGTAATAGAGATATTCTCTACTAGAGGTTTCCCCCTCGAAGAGGCAAGTGAACATTGCTATAATTAATCAAAGTGCTCTTTCTGGTGTTATTCTGGTATTACTCTGGTATTGTTCTGGTTATATCATTGTTTTTCTGCCATTTCTAGCTAAAATATTTATGTTCTGCATAGTATTTTATATTTGGAATACTACAAGTGTTATTAGACCACTTTCCTCGACAGAAAATTGTGGGTTAATTTTTTTTTCCAGGGTAGAGATGTATTCTGACATCTTAAATCTACAGAGATCTATCGTTACATGTATAAACCCGCATTTGGGGAGTAATACACATAGGAAATACAAGAGGTTCTCAAGCGCACATTTGTTGTCCACCCTTGTAACCCCTGTTGGTACCCCTTTGAGTGTTAGCGCATCAAACATCACATGTATACAGATTAACCTATATCTCCTGAAGCCCTCCGTAGATAAACCAATTGGCCACCTGACTGTTATAGTGCCACCGATAAAAACACTCAGGAAGATACTCTATAGTACCTGGGTAGTTGGGTAGTACGTCTAAGGGAACTATCTAGCCTCCTTAGTTGGTTCCCGAGATATTGGACCGAGTACTACTGTTGGACCCCACACGTATATCAGAGAGCTATAGCACAGGGAAAAACCTTGTCTATATAAACCTTGAATACCCCACCCCTTGGGATGGAAACAAAAATAGAACAGACAAGATATATTTTCGCACAACCATGCCTTTTGCATTTTGGTTGTGAAATTACTACACATTTCTTCCTGTTATGCATTTGGGAATTTTGTCACTGTAGTATTATCCATGATGGGGCATAACTCTGCAGGAGTAAAAAAAGAGAGTATATTTGTCCTATCGACACACTTATTTGGGACCTATCCCATTGGATTCCCCTTTTCTCCCTAATTGTAGTCATACCTTTTATTTTTAAATCTTTTTTTTTTTCGAGTGGACCAGACCCCTTCTCAACTTCCCTATTTTGTCACTTATTCCATTATATTTCCCCTCTCTCCCTGATCATCATGGTACCTATCACTTATAAGCCATTTTTTGTGGTCCCACCTGTTAGCATTTTGTAAATATGTTCGACTAACAGACATACAACGAATGTAACTTTTTCAACTAACTTTGGGACTCGAAACTAGCCTTTTGGATCTGTAGAGGGCTCTCTCGGGAGGCATGGTCTCTGTGCAGGATATGGCTTTGAAATAAGTGGCTAGATTTAACACCTTTGATATAATGGGTTCTAGTTATATTGGCACAAGAAAGTAAGAGTTGGGATATGGACTCGATATGAGAAAATAACAAAGACAAATGACTCAGTGACTGAACTTGAGAGGATAAGGCTAGGCGAGTAACAGTCTTCAGTGTAAAACCATAATGTGAGGTGGGAGAAAAACACAGGAAGAAACTTGGAGCACCGCTGTGTGTGAATTTAGAGTTAACGTTTAGAGGAAAACGTTTTGTCTAAGTGACATGAACAAGGGGAACTGCACAACGAATCCATAGGTTCAAAAATTTGTTGCAAAATAGATAGAAAAATATATGAATAAAGATACAATGAAGCACATATGCAAAGGAAGAAGCACAATACATCCAAATGCTACAACTAGAATCTTTTCATCAAGTTACAGGACCTTTGCATTAATTTTCGGTCAAAAAACTCAAATTACATACAATAGCTGTCGTCTACTAAATTTGTGAACCAACTTGGCTTACATCGAAAGCATGAAATATATAAACGAGAACGATGCTTGGGCTACCCTGGTTTCTAACTTCTAACCCTAGAACTAGGAAAACTGAGTAGCATACGCTGGAGACTCTTTGCATGGCGCTGCCCAAAAATAGACAATAATCATGTCTGTTTACCCATGACCGCCCACAAATATTCCACAAGGATCTGATCATTGGTCAGGTCTTGATATGAAAAAAAGATGTGTTAGTGTATTCCTTTGATCAGGTGTCCGAGCGAACAGGTGTCTTTCAAGAATTTGTTGTCTTCTTATAACGAATTTGATTTCTGTTATGCATTCATTTGCTAGAAAATGTGTGTGGCGAGTGGTTGTTTAATTTTCAAGGCCGTTATAAAAAAAGGTAGAGTGCTTTGGGGAAACCTGTCCTTCAAAACTGCCAAGATTCCTCTTGTATTTGCAGATGTAGAGACGAGCGTCAGCTAGGCTCATTTTTTCTGCGTGCTGACGAGAACCGCACGAGCCTCCTTCCCAGCCACTTTGTATTCTCTAGAATACTCTGTATGCCTTTCTTCCACCAGTCTTTGTGCTTCTCGAATCTGTACAGTGGTGTATTGTGCCTCTATGAGCTATCTTTTTAGCCATGCTACATTTCCCTCATGACCCTGCGTTGCTGACACTTCCATGATATTTTTCGCTAGCTACTGCCTCAAATCCATGTTTTCCTAATAGAGTTCAATGATGGCCATATTTGCCTACTTCAATTGCTAAGATGGCTCTTGATCATTCGCTCCTGTGATATCCACCTTCCTTTTTCTACTCCTGTCTTTGCGGATCGATCCTCTAGCAGACTCTAGATGGATGGCGCGCATGAGTAGTTCTTTAACCTTCGATCTGGCAAGCAGTTTTTCTGGAAATTGAGCTTCCACAACTTCCTTGTTCTTCCTCGGCCTGCCCCTCCTCCGAGGCATTTGATGTTGAGGAGACAGGGCTTCTATCGTCTTCCCTTCTTGTGAAAAACCCTCCGCTTCAGGTTTTGCACGGTTTTATCTGGTCTTCTCTGCGGGTAAAGGAATAACTCCTTTCACATCCTTGGGAATGTCTATTGCAGGTGAGAACGAATCCCAATCATTTTGGGGCTTGGATCTTGCAATTCTGCTTCTCTGCGCGCCTTTCCTTACGCTCTAAGAGGTCTCCATGGTGCTACCAATGTATTTCCATGCACAGTATATCCAATAGGCACACAAAAGGGGGGGGGATCTGAAACAACACGACTGGCAAGGAAAATTGCAAACAGAGTGCGGTCTTGGTTCTATGACTGAAAAGAGTGTCGAGAATCCAAGATTTATAACGAGTCGGGTAGAAGAAGGAATCATGCTAGAGGACAGTGAATTCATGGCGATGAGATGTTTTGAGTCGAGTTGCAGGTTTTGCATGGAAAATATCTCTATGTAGGATACATGCAATAAGGTTTGCTAGTCATGCATGATATGAACGCCACAATGTTTCATTCCTTCGACCTTCATGATGAACTTATAATAACATGTTGTACTCACTGATGCAACTTCCATTAACTACTTGACTCGACCTGGGCACATAGAGACTGGTTTCGCAATAGGACTCGACTCTTTGGAAGAGACATACCTGTACCACTTATACAAGTTTCGACTCTGACATCCCTTTCCATTTCCAACGGCCAACCAACCACTTGCTGACCTCGACCTCACAGTGCTACATACCTAACTTCACATGTTTGGACGCATGGGTCACAATGTGACTTGGAACCGACTCTAATTGGAAAGAAAAATGGCGACGCTAACACCACCCACCCATTTTGCCTTACTCACACTTCCCCTCTCCAAATGCCCACCACTTGCAACCAAGACCTAGAAGCTTCCATCAAGCAAGCCCAAGATTTCATCCAACATATGACATCAGATATTGGCTCTACCAATTCCCACCTTGCACAATTTGAGACCCAAGTCCAACACAAATTTTACACTTTGGAAGCCAAATTCATGAACCAATTTAACTCCCTCTAATCTGTTTTCAACCAGTTGTTGAACCACCCTCTAGGTCCTTCCTCCTCGGACCAACCAGATGTTGTTGATTCCTCTCATTCTCTGCATTTTTAATCCAAATCCTTTCATCGTGACCCCCGTCTTCCCTGTGTCGAGGTCAATAAATTTGATGGCTTCGATCCTATGGGTTGGGTCACTCAAATGCAACATTATTTTTCTCTGCATGGTATTACTAATTAGTTGGAAAAAATTCACTATGTTGTCCTCTATCTAGATCCTAAATGATGGAAATGGTGGAAATGGCTTAAAAATTCATGTCAGGGGTATATTGGATGGACCTTGTTTGTTGCAGATCTCTATGACCTCTTTGACACTGATATCCACTATCTCGGTCGTTTGACCAAATTGAAACAACTAGGCACAGTGGAAGACTTTATAACTCCTTTTGATCATTTGGCCTTTCGAACCGAGGGCATGTCGGATTATTTCTTTCATGAATGCTTTATCAATGGACTAAAGGATGAAATATGATCCCACATTCTCATGGCCTTCCCTCATACTTGGTTGAAAGCTACTAAATGTGCTAAAGATGCCCAACAAGTCGTTTTTTCCCAGAACAAAAATCCCTCTTTTGTTCCTCTCCCTCGAACCACTAATCCTAACCCCCATGTCACTCCCCTCAAGGTCCATAAATTAACTTGGGATGAAATGGATGAATGCCAACTGAAGGGTCTTTCCTATAATTGTGATGAAAAATATTTTCTGGGGCACAAGTGTAAGGAACAAAATCTTTTTATGGCCATTTCCAAAGATGTGACAGTTCCACTTGTTGAAGAGGCCTCCCTTCTCGATGCTACCCAGGAGCCCATTGACCCACCTGAATTTGAACCACTCATTTTCTTTTGATGCCCTCACTGGCTTCTCTTCTCCAGAAACCCTCAAGCTCATTGGATATATTAAGCATACGAAGGTCATCATCCTTATTGACAATGGTAGAACTCACAATTTTATTCATCATCGCATTGCCCAGGAAACCAATTGCTATATTCGTCCTGTAAATAATTTTCAAATCATGATAGTCAATGGTGGGTCCATGAAATGTGGTGGGTGTTGTGAAAATGTACGTCTTCAAATTGGGCATTACCACCTGAAATCTCATATGTTTTCCATTGAAATGGGCAGTTGTGAAATTGTGCTAGGTGTTGAATGGTTACACACTTTGGATCCCATTCTTATGGATTTTAAGTAATTAATCATGCAATTCCATCAGGTGGGACAAAGGTACCACTTCTAAGGTCTCATAGCTGTTTCTCTTGAGATCACCAATTCCCATCACATGGAAAATATCCTCAATAAAGGCCACTTTGGTATTATTTCTCAACTTCATTCTATTCAAGGGGTTGAGACACCCTCTGTGCATCCTGACCTCCAAGATATTATCTCCAAACACCAAGCTATTTTTTCCACTCTTCAGGGACTTCCACCTTCTTTTGGTGTTCATGATCATTCCATACCCCTTTTTCTTGGTAGTCTTCCTGCCAATTTTCTCCCTTATCATCATTGTTTTTACCAAAATAATGAAATTGAGAAACTAGTGTAGGAATTGCTCCAATTGGGTGTTATCCACTCCAGTACCAACCCTTATTATTATCGTGTGGTCATGGTCCTTAAGAAATAAGGTACTTGGCACATGTGTCCTAACTTTCTTCCGACAATAAACTCATCATTGAGGACAAGTTTCTCATTCCTATCATTGATGATCTCTTTGATGAGTTCAGTGGTGCTTAATACTTCACTAAATTTGATCTGAGTTGTGTCTACCACGAAATACGTATGCAAGATGCTAACATCCCCAAGACTGCCTTTCGAACTCTTGAGGGTCACTATGAGTTCTTGGTCATGCCCTTTGGCCTGTGTAATTCCCCCTCCACCTTCCAAAGCCTGATGAATAATGTCTTCCATCCTTTTCTCCATCATTTTTTCTTAGTTTTCTTTGATGATATTCTCATCTATAGTAAAACTTGGAAATCCAATCTTTCCCATGTGGATCAAGTTCTCCATCTACTCACCCAACATCAAAGTTTCCTCAAACACTCTAAATGTGCCTTTGGCACTTCGAAAGTTGAGTACTTGGGTCATATTTTTGGCAAGGCTGGTGTCCAGGTGGATCCTAAGAAGATTGAAGAAATGAAGGATTGGCCTTGCACCAATACTATCAAAAGCTTGCGTGGTTTTCTGGGTTTAACAAGATATTATTGTAAGTTTGTTCAAAATTATGGAAAGATTCCAATGCCTCATTTTTCTCCTTAAAAATAATAATTTCACTTGGACTCTCATAGCTGATCAGGGCTTTCAATCATTGAAGGAAGATATGTGCACTACTCTGATCTTGTCCCTTTCCGATTTCACAAATACCTTTGTTCTAGAATGTGATGCCTCTTGAGAGGAATTGGAGCAGTGCTTATGCAAGAGGGTAGACCTTTGGCCTTTACCAACAAACAATTGTCATAATGCCATTTGGGCCAATCAATCTATGAAAAGGAAATGCTGGCTATTTTGCATGCAATGGATCTCTGACATACTTATCTCTTGGGGCAATGCTTCCAAATTAAGACAGATAATCAAAGCCTCAAGTATTTTCTGGAGCAACAACCTTCCTCTCCATAGCAACACAAATGGGTAACTAAGATCTTTAGATATGTTTATGAGATCATTTACAATAAATGAAAAGAAAATGTGGTTGTTGATGCTCTTTCTTGAAAATATGAAGATTAGGGGTCCCTTTTCTCCCTATCCTTCATTGTACCAGATTGGCTCTAAGCTATTCGCCACGAATAGCTACATGATAATGAAATTTCACATCTGATCCAACAATTGCAAGACAATTCTCCAGTTTCTCGAGGGTACTCTTGGTAAAATGATGATCTTTGGTACAAAGTTCATTTTTATTTAAGTAAACAGTCACAACTTAAATCCATGCTTCTTTATGAGCTTCATGCTACACCCATAACTAGGCACTCAGGGTTTACCAAAACCTATGACAGGGTCAAGCGTTCTTTTTTCGGGATGGTATGAAAAAGGACATTCACACTTTTGTGGCCGAATGTGATTTTTGTCAATGTAACAAGGGTGAAACAATCAAAGCCACTGACACAATCCAACTGCTTCTGATTCCACCTACTATTTGGAGGGACATATCTATGGATTATATTGTGGGATTACCCAAATTAGGCAATAATTCAGTCATCATGGTCGTAGTTGATTGGCTTTCAAAGTATGCTCATTTTTGTGCTCTTCAACATCGATTTACTACATCCACTGTGGCTCAACTTTTCATGGATCATGTCTTGAAGCTTCATGGAATGCCTCATTCTGTTGTTTCTGATCGAGATTCCACTTTCACCAGCAATTTTTGGCAGGAACTTTTCAGGCTACAGAGCACCCAATTGCATCTCACAACTGCCTATCATCCCCAGATTGTTGGTCAAGATGAAGTTGTCAACAAGTGTTTTGAGACTTATTTGAGGTGTTTTTCCTCTAAAAGGAAACATCAATGGGATCAATGGTTACTATTAGCTGAATGGTGGTACAACACTTCTTACCATACAACTACTTGCATGACTCCTTTTGAAGAAGTATATGGAAAAAAACCACCTTTCGTTCTCTCGTACATTCCAGGTGTCTTGAAGGTTTGGGTGGTTGATCAAATTCTTACAGTTCGAGAATCTATTCTGTGTACCCTCAAAGAGAATTTTTCATGGATCAGAATCACATGAAGAAACAAGCTGATCAAGGTCACTCAGAACATCAATTTGTTGAAGGAGACCGGGAATTTCTTCGACTGCAGCCTTATAAACAAACTTCACTAAAGGTTGAACATTGTCAGAAACTGGTGACCAAATTTTATGGTCCTTATACAGTTATGAAAATCATGGGATAGGTGGCCTATCAGTTAGCTTTTCCTAGTTATTCTAAGATCCATCATGTTTTTCATGTCTCCTTCTTAAAGAAGGTGATTATAACGAAGTACCAAACTCAAGTCAACCTTCCCAATTTGGATGAAGAAAGATCCACCTGGTTGCAACCACAAGCCATTTTGGACCAACGTGAGCATCGTCTTTGTCAGCGCACCATCAAGGAAGTGTTAGTCCGGTGGAAAGATACAACTTCATTATATGCCACATGGGAGCCAACTAACATTCAACAACAATTTCCTCATCTCAAGCCTTGAGGACAAGGTTGATTTTAAGGGGGAGGGCATGTTAGGGACCTAACCTACCTAACCCCTAAAGTGGGTAGAATAATATATTTCCATGTAATACAGGTCAATATTAATAAGGCCTAGGAATAAGGAGGAATAAGTCAAATGTAAGAATACCTAATAGAATCTTCCTCTTCTAGAAGGATCTTCCTCTAGATTGTTATCTTGGATAGATAGATTTAGTATAAAAAAGAGTAGAGGGTATGAGAAGTTTTCTCTTGGATATTATTGTAATAGAGATTTTCTCTACTGTAGGTTAAGTGGACAAAGTGGTTGACTGGACAAAAGTTGATACTTATAGAGGAAGTTACTTGGAGAGTATAAATAAGAGAGAAAGGGTCCCATTAGCACCTATTGAATATCATTGAATATCTATTTTGTGAAAGGTTATTTGGGTAGGTATTATTGGTAGAGAAAAATTGTGGCAGGAAAAGTGCAACAGAAACATCATGATAGGAAAAGTGTGGCAAAAAAAGTGCGACAAGAAAATCATGGTAGGAAAAGTGCGACAGAAAAATTGCGGAAGGAAAAGTGTGGCAGGAAAAATGCGGCAAAAAAAGTGTGGTAGAAAAATCGCGGCAGCAGATTCGCGAAAGAAGAATCGTGGCGGCAAAATTGCGGCATCAAAACACTACAAGAAGAAAAATCTTGAGGGATTTTGGTCGAGGTATGTTGCTAAAGTTATTGGTACAGATAGAGGTTGTATAACAGTGAGGTTGATATGCATTTCCTTTGCCAACTCTAAATTCTAGGCAAAGTAGATGGTTAGAATTTCTAAGTGAATATGACTTTGATATAAAGCATATAAAATGGAAAGAAAACAAAGTGGTTGATGCAATCAACAGAAGAGTGCA
>WSFP011424036.1:0-22551 GCA_009831015.1 Picea engelmannii | reverse complement strand
TGTGAGTATATGCTGAAACACAGTGCTGAGTCATATGCTGAAACACCGCTGTGAGTATATGCTGAAACACAGTGCTGAGTCATATGCTGAAACACCGCTGTGAACATATGCTGAAACACAGTGCTGTAACAGATGCTGAAACATAGTGCTGAGTCATATGCTGAAACACCGCTGTGAGTATATGCTGAAACACAGGGCTGTAACATATGCTGAAACAGTGCTGAAACTGAGTTTGACATTTAAATTTGACTGAAAAATCAGCGAGACTGAAACTGGGTTGGGGTTTTGAAAAATTAACATCAAGCACTTGTTCTCGCACTACCAAACTTGCAAAATCCTTTTGAAATGGAGACAAATGCAAGTGGGTATGCCATGGGAGAAATTTTGGTGCAAGGAGTAAGACATGTATGCTATCATTCTAAAATATTTCATGGGGAAGTTCTCAATTACCCTACCTATGACAAGGAACTCTATGCCCTAGTTCAAGCTATCAATAAGTGGAAGCACTATATGATGGGCAAGGAGTGATCCAAATGGATCCAAAAAGGCCAAAAATTCAAAGTTCTCAGATTCAGACGAAACCAACGCCATTGCATAGTGCTCGTCGTGTCGATTCCAACAGTGTATTCTTTTTCGAAAATGGCCTCCGTATGCGAAATATATCGCGATCTGAAGTTCAGGTCAAACAAGCAAAAAGTCAAAGTCAACAGTGTGTACTGTTGACGTCAGCAGTACGAACACATCAACACTTGAAAATGATAAATTTGCCTGACACATGTCAGCCCCTGGTGCTGCCATGTCATCATGACATCATTTGCCTTGTCATGCTGATGTATTGCTGACGTCAATAATATGGACTGTTGACTCTGACTTTTTCCCTGTTTGACCTGAACTTCAGATCACGATATCTTTCGCATACGGAGATCATTTTCGAAAAAGAATATACTGTCGAAATCGGCACGACGAGCACTATGCACTGGCGCTGGTTTCGTCCAAATCCGGTAAATTTGAATTTTTGGCCTTTTTGGATCCATTTGGATCACACCTCTCCCACTCAAACCTTTTGGTCCTCCAAAAGGTTATTACATCAATTGACTACATCATTACATCAATCGACTAAAATAAACAATAAATAGTCTAGACTCAACAAAACATTAACTAGACTAAGTAAGTGATTTCATAGATCAAATCACTTTTATTACATCAAGTAGACTATACATTGACTCGATGAAACATTTACATATGTGGCATAAAATCTTCCCAGTTCCAAGAAGATGACCCATCTCCTGCCGATGGAGTTTCGCGGTCCTTCTTCTCCTCTTCTACAACATCCTTCTTCTCCTCTGGCACTTCAGGCTTTTTGGAGTGTCTCAACTCTGGATGCAACTTCCAACAACTATCTTCACAATGCCCATTCCTTTGACAATATGAGCAATAATTTCGTGCTGGGACGAATTTAATGAAGCCTTTCCTGCACCGAGTTGAATACCCGTTGGATTTTCCCGACTCTTGTCTTGGCTGTGTTGAATTCACATGCAGATTCTTCTTGACCTGTAGTGTTGCATCATCTTGTCTTGGTGTACTCCTTGTCGCCGTGATCTTCTTTCTGTATACTTTTTGCTTCCAGCATACTGCAACACAATGGTTATGATTGCCGCAATATGTACATGGAATTATTCTTTTTATAAGTTCCATGGCCCTAGCATGTTCGTCATTAAAGGTAGGTGAAGAATATTTATACCTTTCTTTTGCGACTCATTGTTCGCGTCACTGCTGGCTTGAGCTTCTTGCTTGCCTTTACGAGTTCGAATCCATGCTGGTTTCAGTTTTGGATGCCGATCCCAACAATGGTCAACATCGTGTCCAAACTTTTGACAATGTGTACAACAAACCACTGGATTGTTGTCATCAATAGACTCTTATGCGTATTCCAATCCTTCATGGAGTGGTCATTCTCGCACCTCGATAGCCTTAGCTCTGCCTTGGCCATGCTTTCTAAGACCTTGTCCTTTCATGTAGCCAAACTTGGATAACATCTTCATACCAATTCCTTTGGTATATTTGTCAAAAGTGGCAATATCTTGATCGCCTGACTCTAGTTCCTGATTAGCTACAGGAGAAGCTAGAGTATACTGAGTACTTTCCGCTGACGAGGAAAATATGCCCATGGCCTCTCCTACTGACTGCTCCTCAACTAGAGTAGCAGGAGTATATGAATCCTTCTCATCTGATTTCCCACGGAATGGATGAATTTCACCATCCTTGACAGGACTCAGACTCCTAATAGAAGGACTTCTTCCAGTTGGTCTTTCTTATGTTGCTAACACTAATGTTCACAACCCTTCCCTGTCTTCTTTGATGATTTGTACCAATCTTCTCAACTCGTCATTTTCTCACTGAATCTATTGATTGATCTCCTCACGTTCTTGGATTCTATCTCTCTTCAAGCTTTTCCCCATGGTTATTCACAATTCCTGCAATATAGTCAACCTGCTTTGATACCACTTGATCTGAAATCGGTGCTTAGTAATTTACAGCTTGAATTCGATTTAACAAGATATTTTTTGATAATGCATGTGAATTATATGAGCGGTAAAAAAACTTAAAGAATGAAGAGATCTTGTAGAAAACACAAAGAGACAAACCATAAACATATTTAACACCATAAATTAATAACGGAGTTCGACAAATCTGCCTACGTCTCTGGGCCTTTAGTTGCAGTGTGGGAGGCTTCTTTATTATTCCTCAATGCTCAAAAATCTACTTCGAAATTACATCACTCAGTTCTCTGACTGACTCATCTGTACTCTGCTTTGTCTCAGGAACCCAATGCAACAGACGACACTAAAAAAGACGGAGTAGAACTCCCGGAATAAGCCTCACAAGCTCAACTACTCTTCTGGCTTCGCTGCCTAACTCTTGTTTCAAGAGTCACTTGTGTCTTGTTTCAAAACTACATAATGCTTGGTTTATATAGTATTGGGGTTGGGCATCACATTCCAACTTCCTCCCAAGATTTAGCCTCAATCTGGGCTCAAATCCTCCAAAATTGGGCAAAAATCCACCAAAATCAGGTTAAAAAAACCAAAAAATCATTTTCCAAGGTCTAAAACCCATTTTGGCAAAATATGTATGGCACACCCCTTTTTTGTCGGCTCCTAGTCGTATGGAGGGCCATGTGGCCGAGTGCTGGTGCAATGGCACCGTGCCCCTAGTCATTAGGTCTCGGTCATGTGGAACACTGCAAGAATCCCCCGCCTTGGTTGACGACCAACCCTCGTCGACCGGGCACTATCCTGAAACAGTCGCCAATACCACAACAAAACAAAAATAGAAGGGAGGGTGGTTAAGCCCTGCCCTTTCGCCCTTGTGGCTAGTGGGAGGTTGTTAAGTTGTTTGCGTTCCCAGAGGTCATGCGTTCGAATCCGTCGGAGGCTCAATAGTTTTTGAACTAACCCTTTTTGGCCAAACCTCGGGTGCCACATGGCACCCTCTAATTGTGCCACATGTCAACATTTCATTGGCCTGAGCCACATCAGTTGCCAAGTAGACTGCCATGTCACCTGCTTTGTTAGCTGCAAAGTCAACACCTTGCCACATGTCACGCCTGAAGAAAGCCACATGTCTGCCAACTCAGGATTGTACAACCACGTCACTGCCACGTGTCCTCATCGGATCATGCCATGTGTCTTCCGTACAACAAGATGTCCACATCTGCGACTGCAGTCTGCATAGTCAAGTCACCTGCCACATCAGCACTTGAAAACGCCAAATTCGCCTGACATGTGTCAGCCCTTGGTGCTGCCACATCAACATGCTAACATCATCATGACGTCATCTTCCCTGTCATGCTGACGTACTGCTGATGTCAGCAATACAGATTGTTGACTTTGACTTTGACTTTTTGCCTATTTGACGTGAACTTTAGATCGCGATATCTTTCGCATAAAGAGGCCATTTTCGAAAAAGAATATACTGTCGGAATCGACACGACGAACACTACGCAATGGCGTTGGTTTCGTCCGAATCCGAGAAATTTGAATTTTTGGCCTTTTTGTATCCATTTGGATCACACCTCCCCACTGGGACCTTTTGGTCCTCCAAAAGGTTATTAGATCAATTAACTACATCATTACATCAATCGACTAAAATAAACAATGAATAGTCTAGACTCAACAAAACATTAACTAGACTCAATAAGTGATTTCATAGATCAAATCACTTTTATTACATCAAGTAGACTAGACATTGATTCGATGAAACATTTACATATGTGGCATAAAATCTGCCGAGTTCCAAGCAGATGGCCCATCTTCTGCCGATGGAGTTTCACAGTCGTTCTTTTGCTCTTCTACAACATCCTTCTTCTGCTCTGACACTTCAGGCTTTTTGGAGCGTCTCAACTCTGGATGCAACTTCCAACAACTATCTTCACATTGCTCATTCCTTTGACAATGTGAGCAATAATTTCATGCTGGGACGAATTTAATGAAGGCTTTCCTGGATAGAGCTGAATCCCCGTTGGATTTTCTCGACTCTTGTCTTGGATGCGCCTAATTCACATGCAATTTTTTTTTGACCTGTAGTGTTGCATCATCTTGTCTTGGTGTACTCCTTGTCACCATGATCTTTTTTCTGTATACCTTTTGCTTCCAACATACTGCAACACAATGGTTATGACTGCTGCAATATGTACATGGAATTATTCTTTTTATAAGTTCCATGACCCTAGCATGTTCGTCATTAAAGGTAGGTGAATAAGATTTATACCTTTCGACCATTTACCTTTCTTTTGCGACTCACTGTTCGTGTCACTGCTGGCTTGAGCTTCTTGCTTGCCTTTACGAGTTCGAATTCATGCTGGTTTCAGTTCTGGATGTCGATCCCAACAATGGTCAACATGGTGTCTGAACTTTTGACAATGTGTACAACAAACCACTGGATTGTTGTCATCAATAGACTCTTCTGCGTATCCCAATCCTTCATGGAGTGGTCGTTCTCGTGCCTCGATAGACTGAGCTCTACCTTGGCCATGCTTTCTAAGACCTTGTCCTTTCATGTAGCCAAACTTGTATAACATCTTAATACCAATTCCTTTGGTATGCTTTTCAAAAGTGGCAATATTCTGATCGCCCTACTCCAGTTCCTGATTAGCTACAGGAGAAGTTGGAGTATACTGAGTACTTTCCGTTGGTGAGGAAAATATTCCCATGGCCTCTCCTACTGACTACTCATCAACTGGAGTAGTGGGAGTATATGAATCCTCCTCATCTAATTTCCCACAGAATGGATGAATTTCATCATCCTTGATAGGATTCGGACTCCTAATAGAAGGACTTCTTCCAACTGGTCTTTCTTCTATTGCTAACACTAATGTTCGCAACCTTTCCCCATCTTCTTAGAGGATTTGTACTAATCTTCTTAGCTCGACATTTTCTCGTTGAATATGTTGATTGATTTCCTCGAGTTCTTGGATTCTAGCTCTCGTCAAGCTTTTCCCCATGCTTATTCACAATTCCTGCAATATAGTCAACCTGCTCTAAGACCACTTGATCTGAAATCGATGCTTAGTAATTTACACCTTGACTTTGATTTAACAAGATCTTTTCTGACAATGCATGTGAATTATATGAGCGGTAAAAAAAACTTAAAGAATGAAGAGAACTTGTAGAAAACACAAAGAGACAAACCATAAACAGATTTAACACCATAAATTGATAACGAAGTTCGACAAATCTGCCTACATCTCTGGGGCTTTAGATGCAGTGTGGGAGGCTTCTTTATTATTCCTCAATCCTAAAAAATCTGCTTCAAAATTACATCACTCAGTTCTCTGATTGACTAAGCTGTACTCTGCTCTGTCTCAGGAACCCGATGCAACAAGCAACACTAAAAAAGGCGGAGTAGAACACCCGGAATAAGCCTCACAAGCTCAACTACTCTTCTGGCTTCACTGCCTAACTCTTGCTTCAAGAGTCACTTGTGGCTTGTTTCAAAACTACATAATGCTTGGTTTATATAGTATTGGGGTTGGGCATCACATCCCAACTTCCTCCGAAGATTTGGCCTCAATATGGGCTCAAATCCTCCAAAATTGGGCAAAAATCCACCAAAATCAGGCTTAAAAAAGAAAAAAATCATTTTCTAAGGTCTAAAACCCATTTGGGAAAAATATCTATGGCGTGCCCCTTTTTCGTCGGCTTCTGGTTGTATGGAGGGCCATGTTGCCGAGTGCTGGTCCAATGGCACCATGCCCCTGGTCATTAGGTCCCGGTCATGTGGAACACTGCAAGAATCCCATGCCTTGGTTGACGACTGGCCCCTGTTGACTGGGTACTGTCCCCAAACTGTCGCCAATACCACAACAAAACGAAAATAAAAGGGAGGTTGGTTAACCTCTGCCCTTCCGCCCTTGTGGCTAGCGGGAGGTTGTTAAGTCGTTGGCATGCGCGGAGGTCATGCATTCGAATCCGCTGGAGGCTAAACAGTTTTTGACCTGACCCTTTTTGGCCAAACCCCGGGTGCCACGTGGTGCCCTCTGATTGGGCCACATGTCACCTTTTCATTGGCTCGAGCCACATCAGTTGCCTAGTAGACTACCACGTCACCTGCTCTGTCAGCTACACAGTCTACACCCTGCCGCGTGTCACGCCCGAAGGAAGCCACTTGTCTTCCAACTCAGGACCGTACGACCACGTCAGTGCAACGTGTCCTCATTTAATCCTGCCACGTGTCCACATTTGTGGCTGCCACGTCATCGTACAGACTGCCACGTGTTAGTCTGTACAGTCTAGTCACTTGCCACATCAACACTTGAAAACGCCAAATCTGCCTGACACGTGTCATCCCCTGGTGTTGCCACATCAGCATGCTGACATCATCATGATGTCATGCTGATGTCATCTGCCCTGTTATGTTGACGTACCACTGACATCAACAATACAAACTATTGACTTTTGCCTGTTTGACCTGATTCAGATCGCGATATCTTTCACATACGAAGGCCATTTTCGAAAACGAATATACTGCTGGAATTGACACGATGAGCACTATGCAATGGTGCTGGTTTCGTCCGAATCCGAGAACTTTAAAATTTTGGCCTTTTTGGATCCATTTTGATCACACCTGTGAATTGGGACCTTTTGGTCCTCCAAAAGGTTATTACATCAATTGACTACATGATTACATCAATTGACTAAAATAAACAATAAATAGTCTAGACTCAACAAAACATTAACTAGACTCGGTAAGTGATTTCATAGATCATTTCACTTTTATTACATCAAGTAGACTAGACATTGACTCCATGAAACATTTACATATGTGGCATAAAATCTACCCAGTTCCAAGCAGATGACCCATCTCCCGCCGATGAAGTTTCGCGGTCGTTCTTCTGCTCTTCTACAACATCCTTCTTCTGCTCTGGCACTTCAGGCTTTTTGGAGCGTCTCAACTCTGGATGCAACTTCCAATAAATATCTTCACAATGCCCATTCCTTTGACAATGTGAGCAATAATTTCGTGTTGGGACGAATTTAATGAAGCCTTTCCTGGACCGAGCTGAATCCCCGTTGGATTATCTCGACTCTTGTCTTGGCTGTGCTGATTTCACATGCAAATTTTTCTTAACCTGTAGTGTTGCATCATCTTGTCTTGGCGTACTCCTTGTCATCATGATCTTCTTTCTGTATACCTTTTGCTTCTAGCATACTGCAACACAATGGTTATGACTGTCACAATATGTACATGAAATTTTTCTTTTTATAAGTTCCATGACCCTAGCATGTTCGTCATTGAAAGTAAGTGAAGGAGATTTATACATTTCAACCATTTTACCTTTCTTTTGCGACTCACTGTTCACGTCACTGCTGGCTTGAGCTTCTTGCTTGCCTTTACGAGTTCGAATCCATGCTGGTTTCAGTTCTGGATGTCGATCCCAACAATGGTCAACATCGTGTCCGAACTTCTAACAATGTGTTTAACAAACCACTAGATTGTTGTCATGAATAAACTCTTCTGCGTATCTCAATCCTTCATGGAGTGGTCGTTCTCGCACCTCGATAGGCTTAGCTCTGCCTTGTCCATGATTTCCAAGACCTTGTCTTTTCATGTAGCCAAACTTGGATAGCATCTTCATACCAATTCATTTGGTATGATTTTCAAAAGTGGCAATATCTTGATCACCCGACTCTGGTTCCTAATTAGCTACAAGAGACGCTGGAGTATACTGAGTACTTTCCGCTGACGAGGAAAATATGCCAATGGCCTCTCCTACTGACTACTCCTCAACTGGAGTAGCGGGAGTATATGAATCCTCCTCATCTGATTTCCCACGGAATGGATGAACTTCATCATCCTTGACAAGACTCAGACTCCTAACATAAGGACTTCTTCAACTAGGCTTTCTTCTGTTGCTAACACTAATGCTCGCAACCTTTCCCTGTCTTATTCGAGGATTTGTACTAATCTTCTTAGCTCAACATTTTCTCTTTGAATCTGTTGATTGATCTCTTGGATTCTAGCTCTCTTCAAGCTTTTCCCCATGCTTATTCACAATTCCTGTAATATAGTCAACTTGCTTTGATACCACTTGATCTGAAATCGGTGCTTAGTAATTTACACCTTGACTTCGATTTAACTAGATCTTTTCTAACAATGCATGTGAATTATATGAGCGGTAAAAAAACTTAAAGAATGAAGAGAACTTGTAGAAAACACAAAGAGACGAACCATAAACAGATTTAACACCAGAAATTGATAACGAAGTTCGACAAATTTGCCTACGTCTCCGGGCCTTTAGTTGCAGTGTGGGAGGCTTCTTTATTATTCCTCAATGCTAAAAAATATGCTTCAAAATTACATCACTTAGTTCTTTCACTGACTCAGCTGTACTCCGCTCTATCTCAGGAACCTGATGCAACATACGACATTAAAAAAGGAGTAGAACTCTCGAAATAACCCTCACAAGATCAACTACTCTTCTGGCTTCGTTGCCTAACTCTTGCTTCAAGAGTCACTTGTGGCTTGTTTCAAAACTATATAATGCTTGGTTTATATAGTATTGGGGCTGGGAATCACATCCAAACTTTCTTCCAATATTTGGCCTCAATCTGAGCTCAAATCCTCCAAAATTGGGCAAACATCCCACCAAAATCAAGTTAAAAAAACCAAAAAATCCTTTTCCAAGGTCTAAAACCCATTTTGGCAAAATATGTATGGTGCACCCTTTTTTCGTAGGCTCTTGGTCGTATGGAGGGCCATGTGGCTGAGTGCTGGTCCAATGGCACCGCCCCCCTGGTCATTAGGTCTCGGTCATGTGGAACGGTGCAAGAATCCTGTGCCTTGATCGACGGCTACCCCCCCGTCGACTGGGCAGTATCCTGAAATTGCCGCCAATACCACAACAAAATGAAAATAGAAGGGAGGGTGGTTAAGCCCTGCCCTTCTGCCCTTCTGCCCGTGTGGCTAGTGGGAGGTTATTAAGTCGTTGACATGCCCGGAGGTCATACGTTTGAATCCGCCAGAGGCTCAACAATTTTTGACTTGGCCCTTTTTGGCCAAACCCTGGGTGCCACGTGGTGCCCTCTGATTGCGCCACGTGTCGCCATTTCATTGGCCCTAGCCACATCATTTGCCAAGTAGACTGCCACGTCACCTGCTCTGTCTGCGGCACAGTTAGCACCCTCCCACGTATCACGCTTGGAGGAAGCCACCCTCTCTGCCAACTCATGACTGTACGACCACGTCACTGCCATGTGTCTTCCGTACAACCATGTGTCCACATCTGTGGCTAACACGTCATCGTATGAACTGCCACATGTCAATCCGTACAGTCCAGTCACCTACCACATCAACACCTGAAAACGCCAAATCTGCCTAACACATGTCAGCCCATGGTGTTGCCATGTCAACATGCTGACATCATCTACCCTATCATGCTGATGTCAACAGTACATATTGTTGACTTTGACTTTGACTTTTTGCCTGTTTGACTCGAACTTCATATCGCGATATCTTTCGCATACAGAGGCCATTTTTGAAAAAGAATATACTGTTGGAATTGGCACGACAAGCACTACACAATGGCGTTGGTTTCGTCCGAATCCGAGAACTTTGAAATATGAGACTAAGAGGGTCAATGCTTTATCTTATTTATTGAATATCCCTAAGTTCTCATGACATTTAAAGGTCTCATCAAGCACTCAAGAAATTCATGTAAATATTTGAGAGAGATTTACAGATTCTAAACCATATAAGAATAAAAATTGTAGGTGCCTTGCATTGACTATGATGCTTATTGATCCAATTGGATATCAGTGGCCACCCACCTATTCCACTGGCTCAAAGAACAATTTTCCATTTTTGCAGTTTTTTCACAATTTTTCGGGTCTCAAACTTTCGAGGTCATTTTGAGGTCCTAAACATTTGTTTTTGGCTTGATAACGCCTAACATGTAGCTAAAGGTAGATGCTAGGCCGATCGAAACATGTACTCCTCCGATAAACCTTTCCAACGGTGTATCAAGCACCCCAAACAAAGATTGTATGCAAAATTTACGCCCTCGGGAAGTTCGACGTATAAACTACCCCCATCGGGGCCTACAAACCTTTTGGTGTCTCATCTTCTGAGGTTATGGTTTTGGATGTTTTTGGTTTTCTCATTTATGTTTTATGTTAAAAAAGGCCTTTGGAGCCTCATTGTACTCATCTTCTTGCGAATGAACGTAGCCGTGACATCTCTTCTGAGAGATAAACTGCCACCATTCGAGCAAGTTTGTTTCATTATGCATTTTACAGTTTCAACATGTTCTCTTTATTAATAGAAGTCAAGTTTTATTGCATGTCTGTGTGTTTCTTTTTTATACATATGTATTTCATTTCATTCCATTATAAATCCAGATTAGTACAGATCCGACTACGCTCATTCGCAAGAAGATGAGTACAATGAGGCTCCAAAGGCCTTTTTTAACATAAAACATAAATGAGAAAACCCTAAACATCCAAAACCCTAACCTTGGGAGATGAAACACCAAAAGGTTTGTGGGCCCCGATGGGGGTAGTTGATATGTCAACTTCCCGAGGACGTAACTGTTTCATACAATCTCCGTTTGGGGCGCTCGATACACCGTTGGAAAGGTCTAGCCGAGGAGTACATATTCTGTTCGTCCTAGCATCTGTCTTCAGCTACATGTTAGGTGATGCAGAGCCAAAAAAAACATCTTTTAGGGCCTCAAAATGGCCCTGGAAGTTTGAGACCTGAAAAACTATAAAAAAACTGCCAAAATGAAAAATTGTTCTTTGAGCCAGTGGAATAGGTGGTTGGCCACCGATATCCACCTAGATGAGGTATTGCGTGATATTTCCCCCCTTGAAGTTTGTGATGGTTTTTTAGGCCAACCATACTTGTGGAAACATCATGCTGTATATGAATCTAGACCTCATAGTGTTATTATTACTTTGGGTAGACAATTGTACAAGATACTAAAGGTAGCTCCACCCAGCGCCATTTCTTTGATCTCTGCTAAGCAATGCAGGAAGGTCATTTCCTAGACTGAGAAATTTGTTTTCTTCATGATTCTCTCTCAAAGTGAATAGAAGGTTGTTGCCACATCCATGGATTCTACACAGGGCCTCTCCACGCAACAAAAGCAAGTGGACAAGGTCGTGGAAGAATACAAAGACATATTCTCCTCACCCATCGGGGTACCGCTGCACTTTCAGGTTAAGCATTCAATCGATCTAACCTCGGTGCATTGCTACCTAATGGGTTAGTATATCACCACTCTCTGATGTAAAATCAGGAAATCAAGCACCAGATCCAACAGTTTCTTCAAAAGGGGCACATTCGACCCAACTCCTCACCCTACGGAAGCCCAATTGTATTCGTGCAGAAGAAAAATGGGACTTGGCGACTTTGTATTGACTACATGGCCCTAAACAAAATCATAGTTAGAAATCGGTACCCAATTCCCCGAATTAACGACCTTCTTGACTAGTTCAAGGGGAACAAGTACTTTAGTAAGATTGATCTGAATTCCGGCTACCACCAGGTCCCAATATAATAGACTGATGCATGTAAGACCGCTTTCAAGTCCAAAGAAGGTCTTTTTGAATGGCTAGTCATGCCCTTTGGTTTAACAAATGCTCCAACAACTTCCATGAGGTTGATGGACGATATATTGCGTCCCTTCACCAATTCTTTTGTGGTAGTATATCTGGATGACATCCTCATCTTCAACAAGACTCAGGCGGAACACTTGCAAGATATTCAACAGGTTCTTCACACTCTACGACAACAAAATCTATATGCTAACTTGGAAAAATGCTCCTTCAACATGAACGAGGTCCAATACCTAGGATACATTGTTGATGAGCATGGTGTGCGTGTGGATCCAACCAAGATCCAAGTCATTCATGACTGGCCAATCGCGACCACACTGATTGAACTTGGACTTTCCAACTTCTATCGCAGGTTCGTGTTGGGATTCTCCCATATTGCATGGGACCTCGACCAAGTGACCAAGGGTGGTGGCAAGGCAAAGTTCGTATTGGGGAAGTCACAACAATAAGCGTTCGATGATTTGAAACATTGCTTGTGCTGAGCCCTAGTACTCTCCTTACCCGATCTGCAACAACCTTTCGAGATTTAGAACGATGCTTTGGACTATGATGTGGGCACAGTTCTCACTCAACAAGGTCATCCAGTGGCATTTCATAGTGAGACGCTATCAGATGCTGTCCTTAAGTACCCCTCCTATGAAAAAGAAATGTATTCCATTGTACAAACCTATTGCCAATGGAAGCATTACATTCTCGGGAAGGAGACAATCATCCACAATGATCACAAGCCCATGCAGTTCATACAGACACAAGGCAAATTGCAGAACGACCGCCATCAAAAGTGGTCCACATACTTGCAACAGTTCCATCTCAACTTCAAATATAAGACAGTGAGCACTAATCATGGCGTTGACTGCCTCAGTTGACCTCCAGTTGCCGCCCTAACCACAGTGCTCCACTCCTGGGGACATGAGGCCTCCGAGTGGCGTAAACTCTACAAGAGCGATCTTGACTTCACTACCACATACCAACTATTGGGAAGAGGCGAGACTGTCATTGACTTTCACCTTCAAGACAAACTGTTATGCCATCTAGGCCACCTCTGTGTTCTTTCAAGCAAACGTGCAAAGCTAATTTGGGAAGCTCATTACAGTCGGATGGCAGGACATTTTGGCATGGAAAAGACTGTGGCCGTACTATAGAAGCATTTCCATTGGCCGAAACTTCGACAAGATTTCAACAAGTATATCAGGTCCTGCACTGGATGTGCCATTGTCAAACCAACCACTAAGAAGCAAGGCTTGTACACCGGGTGCCACACAAGTTTCAGGTGGGAGACAAGGTCTGGTTGCATTTGCAGAAAGAGCGCCTTATAGGGCCCCATCAGAAGCTTCATCCACTTCGCTATGGACCTTACACCATCACCAAGGCTGTGGGTGGCAGTGCTTTTGAGCTAAGTATTCCCCCCTTCCTTGGCATGGACCCAATGTTCAATGCGGACCTCCTTCGACCATACTTCCCTCCATTATTGGACACATTAGATATCGTAGAGAAGTTGACACCGACAAAGCTCAACCTTGACTGCATGGAACAGGAAGCCATTGATCAGATCATGGACACTCAGATTAAGGACACTCACCAACAAAGGAACCAACTTTATTCGGTTGTCAAAGAAGGGCAGCTCCTGCACCAAGGCAAGTGGCTCACATCGGGCCAAGTTCAACAGAAGTTTCCCCATATGATGGGGGTGCTCAATGCAATGGATACCATTGATTACTAAGGGTGGAGGACTGATCCAAGTGGCTACCGATGGCCACCCAACCATTCCACTGGCTCAAAGAACATTTTTACATTTTGGCAGTTTTTTTACAATTTTTCAGGTCCCAAACTTTCACGGCTGTTTTGAGGCCCTAAACGGTGTTTTTTTTTGGCTCGAAAGTGCTTGGAATGTAACAAAGAGTGGATACTAGGCAGAACATAATGTATACTCCTCAAATAGACCTTTCCAACAGTGCATCGAGCGCCCCAAACATAGATCGTTTACAAAAGTTACGCCCTCGAGAAGTTGATGTTTCAACTACCCCCATTAGAGCCCACAAACCTTTTGGTGTTTCATCTCTCGGGGTTAGAGTTTTGGATGTTTAGGGTTTTCTTATTTATGTTTTATGTTAAAAAAGGCCTTTGGAGCCTCATTGTACTCATCTTGTTGTGAATGAACGTAGTCGTCACATCTTTTCTCAGAGATAAGCTGCCACCATTCGAGCAAGTTTGTTTCATTTTGCATTTTATAGTTTCAACATGTTGTCTTTATTAATAAAAGTCAAGTTTTACTATATCTCTGCGTGTTTCTTTGTTATACATCTGTATTTCATTTCGTTCCATTTATAAATCCGGATTACTTATGTTCACCATTACTTCTAGTTATTAAAATATTTGAGCACATGCTAGAATTTAAAGCTCTAAAACTTTTGAGAATATTTTTAGATTAAGTGAGAATCTTGAATATCTAAATTGATGGTTTGATATTTTTTGAGGGAGATGATCAATTGAGAATCCCAATAACCACATATTCATTGGAGTTAATTTGTCTAAGCAATTGTAGTTCTTTGTAGGTTGCTAAATCTTTCATGGAATTATTAGATTAAGTGATAATTTTCCATGAAATATTTACATAACTTTCTTCCCATACAGAAAAATTACTCCAATAGACACATTTCGACTATGTTCCCCTTTGATGATCCTTGTATACAAGAACACATTTATTTTCTGATTGAATCCAACTACCAATAACGCTAAAGGAGACGGGGTAGAATAATTTTACATGTTCACTGCTAAATGATGAGACACCTTTTGATGTAGGTTTCCAATACTAGATGTCCCAAGAGGATAACTATTTTCTCTTATTGATTTAATTATTTAAGCCCCTTTCTTCCTTTAAATTTGATATAATAATATCTTTATTAATGTTTACAATGGAGCAATATTTAATATTTTCATGCTTCTTTCTTGTTATTGAAAATATTATCATTCATGCTAAGCCAAATCTTCCCATGCACAAACTTGGGAATCAAGTTCCATATAATTGATGAATGGTTGTTTTAAGGATTCATGGATAATCATTGTATCATTTTAGGGAGAGATATTCCCATCATGAAATATTAAAAGACTAGGCTTTTAGAAGAAACCATGATTTATAGAGAATAAAAGGGAGGAGCCATTGATGCCAGTTTTAATTGGATTTTTGGTTGTTGATAGCTTTATATGGGTGAACTTGTAGAAGAAGAAATTGAACTTGGTAATGGTTTCGTTGATTTAAATATTTATCCCTTGTATACCTAAGGGATGTAAGGATCAGTTACATAGAAAAAGGTATGGCAATGATTTCATTGATTTAAATATTTATCCCTTGTATACCTAAAAGATGTAAGGGTCAGTTATGGAGAAAAAGGTATCCTTCCTCAACTTGGTGAGAAAATGGGGTTAATTTAGAAAGGATAATTTAAATAGGTTCCATTGTAAGATCAAGAGTAGAAGTATGTTAGGTGGGTGAAGCCACTTTTTCTATAATTATGCATCTCCTTTTATCCATTGAGAAATGTATGACAAAAAATAGTTTCCCTTCTCTAATAACCATCTCATTATCATGCACAAGTCCGTTTTGGATTTTAGAGGGGTCCCATCATGAAATATTTACAATTTTTTGACAAACTTTCCATTAATTGGGTTCTCAAAAGTTGCATCTTATATTAGAGAGAATTAACTTAGAATTCTTTGGTAGATTTGGGATCCCGGGTCTTTGAAAATAGGTCTCAAGTTTTCCCTTCCTCTAAAATATATTTTGATAACAACCTCTTTCCACCAAGTAATTTACAATTTGCATGATTATGAGGTTTTATAATATTTTGGCACCTATGATTCACTATCATTAAATATTTAATTCCATACCTTTCTTTTAAGGGGAGAAACATTATTTTTGATAATCCACTATTTTTTTAATTTTTATTTTCTCAACGTAATGATATTTAATTCCCTACTTTTTTTAGGAGGAGAAACATTACTTTTCGATAATCCATTAGATTTTTTAAGTATTTTTTTTTCAAATACGTTGAGAGTAATCCATTAGATTTTTTAGTTTTTTTTTTTTCAAATACGTTGAGAGGCTTCCCACATTTCCAAAGAAAAATTTTAATCAATTTTCCCATTTGATGTAAAGTCACATATAGATCAGATGGGGTATAGATACATAAGGAAAGTAATGACAATATATAGGATGAGAATGTTTCTTACTTCCATGAATAAACATTAGTTGCAAAATGTTATAATTTTATTTTGAACTTTTCAAATGCTAGATTCCAATATTTTATGTCAAAGTTTTGACGGGTGATAGGAATGATGGGATAGGTGATGAATAACCATTTCATATCTAAAAGGAATATTTATAAAAGTGAATTAATAAAGTAAATTCATAGACATTAATTTCAATTTTTTTTTTTTTTAACCTTTCCTCACCAAATCTAAAGACAACTATATAAAATTATTAAAGAAAGAGACACTTTCTACCTAAATTGTATAAAGTTTCTCTTGTCACAATTATTCAATAATATTAATAATGTAATTTAAAAAAATAAAATTTAAATAATCTCTACAATGTTATTATCTCTTTTAATATTATTTAATAACCTTCGTAATATATTTTTAAATTTTTTTTTATTTTTAATATTATTCAATAATATTCCTAATATATTTAAAAAAAATAAAAACAAAGTACCTCTTGTCACAATTATTCAATAATATTAATAATATAACTTTAAAAAATAAGATTTAAATTTATTTTTTTAAGATTATTCAATAATCTTCATAATATATTTAAAAAAAATAAAAAAAAACTTATCACAATTATTCAATAATATTAATAATACAACTTTCAAAATAATATTTAAGTAATTATTACAATGTTATTACCTTTTTTAATATTATTAATAATCGTCATAATATAAAAAAACGAAAACCTCTGATTTATAGTTTTTCAAAATAATTAAGAATTTATTTAAAACCATTTATCTCATTATATTTGTTAAAAAAAAATATAATTATAAATCTTGGATAATTTTTTAGAGATATATTAAGATTCATGTTTTGTTATAAGAAGTATCTTTTCTAATCTTTATGGTGTGGAATTTGATAAGTTCAACAATTGTCGACATGTTCTTATTTTGTGTTTGATAAAACAAAACATTAAAATATGTATGAATGTTTTATGTGACAGTGATTGGTTGGAAAGGCTTAAATACAATTACTTTTGGAATTGGAGTTACACTCGTAGTGTTTGGAGCATTTTCGGTAAGTGAAATTACTTATTAAGTCTAGTTTATTTAAAATATTTTAGTTATACAAATTTATTTTTCATTACGTTACATTATATCAAATTTCATTCATAAAAATAACTTGCAGATAATATTTGTATTAGATTTAATATGATCAATTATTTGTTATAAAAATAATGTGTTTTTTATTATTAGATTTTTGTCATCGACATAATTTTTTGTTTAATTAAATTAAAATATTTATTTATAGATGAAATTTTATTTGGTTATTAAAAACATATATGTAGGAATAAGTATAAGGGTGAGAAAGTTTTAGGTAGACATTTTCAACATATAATCCATACATTTTAGTAATTATTAACCATTAATAAATACAATTATGTATGAGCTACAACATATTGAGTGCAAACTTCGACTTAAAAGTGTTGAATAAAATTACATAAAAAAATTATGAATCATTTTTTTGAATTATAGTTTTTTTTAAACTCTATTAATCTACATTGTCTATTAATATAAGACGTATAATTTATTAATTTCAACTTTGAAATTCATGGGAATTTAGTTTCCTATCTTATTGGACTTGTTCATCATAGTTAAGCAACAACACAAAATTTAAACTAAACAATAATGCACTATAGTTTCTAACTAAAATTCAACTCACTAAACCATTTACCATTTTCATGTATCTAATTCAAGAAATAATTTTTTAGTGCATGCCCATAAAATAAATAGTAACAAAACAAAAAATAACATATCATAGTCTATAATGTAGATATTTATAGTAGAAACCAAAAGATTAGGATAACAAGCCACTCTAAATTGCATATCATCCATTCATTTCCAACTATATGTTACATATCCATGACCATGTGTCTAGTGGACTCACTTAGACACAATTTGATGTCTGCAAGCAAAAAATGTCCACACTAGTCACTAACATGCATAGCTAGTCCTTCAACAACTAACATAAGACAACATATCTAACATGTATAACCTTTTCTCACTTTTAGATCTCATGCCTTTAAATAGGACTTAACTTAATCACTACATAAAACACTATCTTGGCCATTAATTACAACTCACATTCATTGCCCATACACTCCACCTTATCCCTAATAACATTAATGGGTTGGGTATTACAAACAAAATTGTAAGTAAATCATTTATTGTACTTTTATTGTGATCAATGTTTACATCAAAATAAGTTGAACTCAATCACTTGTAAAAAAATGTCATACAACATTCATCCAACTTCAAATCACTCAATATCCCTTAAAAGTCCTTAATTGTCATTGTCCCCTAAGGTTCATCTAAATATTATTATTCTTCTACCTAAATTCATCTTGTATAGTCTTCTCTCCATCTATCTTATACCCATATTGTCTTTGCAATCTTTCTTCCTATCTTGCATACTCTTAGAGTCCCTAAAATACTTCCTATAAAAAATATAAATGGACTTACATCCATCACCACCTTTCACTTTGCATGTCACATATGTAGGCAACAATATTCCCAAATTTTTCACTCATTCTCTAGCCCCATTGTCTTCCTATCTATCTTCTCGCAATGTCCTTCTTGGCATGCTTTATGTATTCCTACATGTCCCACTTCATCCTCCCTTTGGTTCCATAGAATTCTTCCTATTGGGACCCTTTAAGGTCTTTCCCAATCTCAATATTCTTGGCACCCATGTCTTTATCCTATCTAACTTCGATATATAATTGAATTGTGTATTCTTGTCTCATATCATGTAAACATTTTGCTAAAAATTTCCTCCCTTAAGAGTCCTCAAGGAATTATTACCCCTCAATTGATTCCCACTTGCCTCATCATGTCCTATTTGATGTTACACCTATATTCTTCTTATCCTTAACCACTTTACCTATATAACTTAGATTCTTTTGTGTACATATTCCTATCCTTTTCTTGAACCCATGTTCGTCAACATCCTTTATTGTTTCTAGATGTCATCCTTTGGAACTTTCTTGTCCACCCTCCATTATCCCCATTGGTAGCCTTCTCTATATATTGTCTAGTTGTTCCCTCTACATATTTAACTTAACCATCACTGGCACTGGCACCCAAAATCATAAGCTTATGCACACCAGGTGGCTACTTGGCTTCCATTTGACTATTATTGTGCATAGGCTCGATCTTCTCTATCCATGTATGACGATGGATATTTTTCAATTTGATCTTCTCACGTCAACTTGATATCTCCCTTATGCATGAAATACCCTTAACCAAGACATCCACCAATCTAAGGTATGGGAAACCTTCCATTTTCTATAGATTGGTTAACAAATTCTACGATATAATCCACTCATATTTTAGATTCTTTATCTTTCACATTTTCCATCTATCATACATTAGAACTTGTTTTACCTCCACAAAAGTCCGACCCTTGATCCTATTTCCATTATGCCTCTTCATCCTATATTTTTATCATTAAGATATACTAAAAGTCTATTGGGTTTTTTCTAGGATTGGATCTCACCTTCTCTCAAGCACTTGAACTACATGGATTTGTTGTCTCTGCAACTCCTTCACGGCAAAGAATTACCCTCATAGTTGTTCTCTTCCCTTTGGCTACATTCTTCCCATTCATCATCTTGATTGAGTTAACTAGATCTTGGCTTTTACCTTGTAGGTATTCCTCAAATCCTCTAAATCCCCTATTCATGTAGTATTACCAATGCTAATTGTAAGGAGACCACCACCTCTTAGCTGAGAGCAATCTCTATCCATTGGTTGGTTAAATTGTTCCTTTTTATTATTGGTAGGTTTAGAGTGTTATTGTGTGTGTGCATTTCACAATATTGGAAACTTGTATTTTTAGGGATGAAATGAGGGGATTGCTCATGGTGTGGAGCTTGGTGGGAGTACAATATCTTTGTTGTATTCATCAAGGATTGTAAATTCTCATACATTAATGTGTATTCTATTTTCTTTTCCCCTTTCTCTAAATCCTCAAATCCTCTAATTCCCCTATTCATGTAGTATTACCAATGCCATTTGTAAGGACATCAACACCTTTTAGCACACACATGGACATAATACTACATGAATAGACATTGGTAATACTACTCCCTTTGTTGGGGACACAGTCTCTCCTATGTGGTGGCATGGAGCTTAGCTTTAACCATTGTACTAAATTTTGGAAACTCCATTATGATTTCTCTTCAACCCTATCCTTTTTCAATTGTGGGGTTTCCTCATTGTTGTCTCTTTCTTCTCTTAGGTTGTGGATAACATTTTCCCCAATTCCACCATTGATAGTACTTTCTACCTAGATTCTAATAATGTATTCATAGGGAATGATCTAATGTGACTAGTCTCGCCCAAATGAATATGTTGAACATGGATCATAATGCTCACCTAAGTGCTTTAGTCATTAGATTTTATATTCAACCACCTAGCCAAGGATTTCACTCAACAATGTTGTCTCAATATATAAACATAGGACCCTATCCTTTCCTTATGAGCCAAGTGTATCTTAGAGGTTTCACATTTCCTCCTTCCAACTTGATAGATATATTTGGTATTATCCAAGTTTGTCATACAATTTTGTCTCTTCCCTCTGGCCAAGTGGGAATACAACATCCAACCCCTCTTGTCCAAGTGTGCATTCAGCAAAACCCTCCATGCCAAATGTGTGACCAACTCTTATTCCATCCAGAGTCTTACTTATAGAACCCATGACAAGAACTTACGAGCCTTAGGACACTCCTATGACATCCTCATCATCTCCTTTCAATGGTGACCTCCTAGGCCAATAATAATGAGCCAATGCCGATGCCTTAAGTGCCTCCTTCCCATAGTGGAGAAGGATCACATGGGTCCTTATTTTCTCCAAGGATTTACGTCACCTTTAAGGTTGATCATGCAAGAAGTTATCATACAAGATTTCACAATTGTGACCGACCCACTTCTCTTAAGTGGGAGAAGTGGTGCATATACGATAAGCTTGATACTCATGTAATTGACAAGTGTTGAGATCTCAAAATGGATTTAAGAAATCCTCTCAATTCACTCCTTATCCTAGAAAAATATATTTTCCTTACCACATGAAAGAGAGACCAAGGTGTGGTGTTACTACCTGTTGTGACTGCAACAAATCCCATTAAATTTTCCTGTTCCAAGAAAATTGAATGCCCCCCTACTAAATTTCTACATAAACTTTTAAGTGTATGAGTAGTTTTTTAGGTCTAAATAATCTTGTGATGTTTGTAAAGGAAGAGCACCATTCACCTTCAATCTTGGCTTCTCAGTGACTCGTTCTATAGCCCTGGATTGTGTGAAAACTATACCATCTATTTCACCCCTGTTTGGATTTCAACATTTTATTTGATTTCAGATTCTCTCTAAATCTCGTTCTTAACTCAGATCATTCACATGGAGTATTAATGTTTCTTTAGCCCGCAAGCCTATTGAGTTATATCTATCAGATCCTTTTCATCAGAAAGGTGGTTAGTCTTGCCCATAGGAACTTTCCGAAGCCCGAAGGCAAAAAGACCATCAGACTCCCCTTTTTGGTTTTTTCTTCGTTGGACCATCGAAGTATATTTGCAAAGCATTTTCGTCTGTTTTATCGAAAGCCTATCGATTTCTGATTTTCGGACACCTCTCTTTTAGAATGTTATAAAGCCTAGCACCTTTTGACGATATTTTTCCTGAAAAGCTTTCTTTCTAAAAGATCCTTTCGGAAAATTTCCTAACGATGAAATTACCCTCTTAAAACCCTTTGTGCAAGCTTACCTTTTGGCGTTTATATTTTATTATTTTGAAAGATGGTTATAAAGGTTTTTATTAACTAAAGTGCTTTTAACCCATATACACTCTTTTCCTTTGACAAGCATGCCTTGGCACTCTTCCCAAGGTCAAACCCCAGATATTCGTTCAGGGAATCTCTATTGGGTTCTGTCGTAAGTTAACCACTCTTATTATTTATTATGAGGATTTTGTCGATTGAAATCTCTTGAAGATGGGTCTCCTTGAATGCCTGGTCTCTAAATATATTCCTATGATAATATTCTTCCGAAAAGCATCTTCGAAAAGGTTTCTTTCGAAGAAAGTGTTCCCAATAACGAATCTTCCCGAAAGATGGTCTTTCCGAGCACATTCTTCTGAGAGAATTCTTTTGACAACATTAATGGCCCTATACTTCT